>JAHWFP010167720.1:0-34315 GCA_023313725.1 Lithobius niger | reverse complement strand
GGGGGGGGGAATCGTAACTTCTCACATACTGTACTTGTCAATTCATTATTAAAATAACACCAAAAAATACCGTATTAGGGATGTGCGATACTCGAACTCGGCTCGCTGCTCGTGTCCATACTCGAAAAACTCGAATCCGGCGAAAATGTGATAACTTCGCCAATTTTTGACCGATTTTGCCATTCCAGTATACCAAATCGATCGTCTCGGCGAGAGCTTTCCAGTGGTGCAGGTTAAAAGTCAATAACTGAAACCATTTTCAAGTTATGTCCTTAAAACTGGAAAAACATGACCAACACAGTCAGTTAAGCATCATCTTTGTTCTTATTATCTCAACAATTAAAGAGAAACTTGCAAACAAATTATTTCCATCAAATACTCGAACTCGGCTCGATACTCGATTCTTCTGCTGCAAACTTGGCTCGGCTCGACTCGAACCCTATACCGTATATATTCACAAAATGGACACAAACACTGTCCGGCTAATTTTCAAAACCACTCAAGTGTCTTCATCAGGCTTCTGCTGTTTTTGGACTACTTTTTACATCATCGTCTGCTCCAACCACTTTCAAACTTGAATTTAGTGTTTGTGTCCGTTTTGTGAATATATGCAGTTTTTTTTTTGGTGTCGTTTTAATAACGAATTGACGAGTTGTCGTATTTCACAGTATGTTTTGCAGCGATGTATTTCGGATACCGTACTTGAAGTGAGGGAATGAAACCTGTGTCATTTTTTCCGTTGTTGCGCTGGTCTTTTTTTCGAGTTTTAAGTGGAATTGGATGGAAGTTTTCATCTGACCCATAGAAGACCTGTTTCTTTAAAACTATAATGTTATAGCAGCCTCATTCGGTACCCCAGTCTTTGAAAGCATTACATGAGTGCATATTTTTTTGATGAATTGGTGTCTGGTTTTTGTTTATAAGGAGTCTCGTAGGTATAAAATTACAATGTTTATCAACTTACCTTTCAGAGTTGCCGCAGGCACAGCTCACGGCTTCGGCTTGTTTGATTATATACAAAAGAAGCAAGTTATGGTCAAGTGTACTCTGAATCCTAATGGTAAGTCTTTTTACCCATATTACTGCAATAGTGAAATTGGTATAATTGTCAACACTGAAAGTGTTTGATACGTTGAGCAGAATTTTGGTAAATGGTTTGTAAAAGATAGCATCAAGGAAGTCAAGTTGAAGCTCAAACCTTATTCTGTTAGGCCCCCACCCTTTTTACCAAAGAAGTTAGATATATTAGATAACCTCCATGCCCTTTTCAGTGGCTTACTTAAAAGTTCAGTCCAATGCAGTCGAACCTCAATAAATACCCTGATTACATAGAACTTCCATTCTTGCAAAATATTCAGAAATTTGCCATTTTTTTGAGAAAAAATAAGCTTTGGCTTTGCTTTATTTATGTTTCTGAAGTCCATGTTTACGTCTTGTACGCTTAGATTTCAAAGGAAATTTTCTGGAGTTATTTCATGCAAAATTTTCTTTACAATAGTCTCATACAATCAAGCATAGTTCACAAACACTAAACTGAGTAAAGAAAATAGTTTTCCTCATTTGTTTTACGTGTAAACTGAACTAATCGAATTTTTTATTATCCGAACAACCTTCGGTCCCAGTTAGTTCAGATAATAGAGGTTCTAACGTGCTGTTATTTTCATTCTGAACACGCATCATTAACAATTAGTTTTATGTAAGCATGACCACATGAGAAAACTATTGTTGAAATTTCTAAAACAAACTGAAGGAGACAAGCGGAACTATGCTTTTTTTTAGTTTACATTGGGACTTTCAGGTTTCTTTTCCTCATAATGTCCAGGAATGAGGAGGTATGTGTTGGATCATCAATCTTGTACTGTGTGTTTGTACAGTAGAACAAACAGTTCAGAATTACAGAACGAACTGAAATGTACTTGTACGTAATTTACATTATTTCACAGTAAACTGTAAATCTTAACAATACAGCACCCATTGTACGCAGGACTGCCCATAGCCTTGTCTGAAACCATAAAAAGCAGGTTTCGTGGTTGGCTTACAAAGTTCAGTTGTATATCTGTTAGTAAAAGGATGGTACTAGGTTTAAGTGTCAAATGGCTTATTTCCTCCATATCCGCTCAATTTCACAAAAAGACACGCACACTGTCTTGCTAATTTTCACCAGTACCCCTACTGTCTTCATCAGGCCCTCCAAAGTTCATATTAGGTCTCTGTTACATCCTTGCTTGTTGCCAGTTGTCAGTTGCCTCAGAGGCAACTGGCAACAGGCAAGGATGTAACCAGAGACCTAATATGAACTTTGGAGGGCCTGATGAAGACAGTAGGGGTACTGTGGAAAATTAGCAAGACAGTGTGAGTGTCTTCTTTGTGAAATTGAGCGGATATGGAGGAAATAAGCCATTTGACAGTTAATTCAGAGTTTCACAGTAGTTCCATTAACAATGTTTTTAGGTTTAAGTGCTAGCTAGGCAGTCATCTCCTCTTTCTTTTACATTAATGTATGTTGTGTTGTAATAATGGTTATTCATTGCTGCTGACTGCGAGCTTTACATTAAGTCCCATGTTGTTATCGATATATGGAAGCTGAATCATGGAAAATGAAACTGGGAAAGAAATTCAGAAAAAAGCTAACTAAAGTTGAAGTCAGGGAAAGTAAATTTGTTAATAATTTGTTTTAGCCTTCTCTGCCATATTCAAACTACGGTCTATAATTTTAATCCATAGGTCTGGGAAGTTAGTGAAGTTAGGGTTATATAAAATTAGAAAACTCGGGGAAATTCAAAACAAAAAATGTGTAAGATGCGTGTTGCAGTCACAAATTTGACAAATTACAAATCAGTAGTCACGGTGTGTAAGAGTCGTGCTGGTATGGAAAAATACCAGATGCTAATTTACACTATTGTTGCTTATTGGTGTGTTTGTCTTAGTAATACATGTTCCGTTATTCCCATGTTATTTACTCCTCCCTTCGATGATATGTATCGTTCAGCACCTCCTGCTACCGGCGATAAGGATCGTAGCGATTCAAGTTCTGCTGCCAGTGACGACCAGAGTGTTGCTTCTTCCACACCGAGCAGTGTGGGCACCTGTAGTGGTAAGCGAGGAATGAACAAAATAACGGTTTTGCCTCGCTAAATGAGCTTGCCAGTTTTTTTTCCCTTCCGCCTTGTTTGTTGATTCTCGGCATGAGTATGATTTTTGCACAAATGTGTGGCAGTTACCATATGGGTACAAAATTTACCAATTCCGAGCTTGACCGATATTTGTAGTATCGGTAGAAATGAGCATTGGTAAAACATTGTTGAGATGCAGAATCACACGACGCAAACGTACACTTCTCGATTAGCCAATTTTAGTGTTTTGGTATTCCGATTCGGGTCAAACGGTACAGTGAACCTTGCGATCTAGTTGTCATGGGAAAAATTTGCGTATATTGTGACACCAAGAGGTTCGAAGATGGTTCATGTTAAAGAAGTGGATACAGAATGTGGCATTTATTGTTGCAGAATTTAAGAACTTCATTGTACTGTATGATTAGTGTTTAGCTACATAGTTGGAGTTCACAATTGGTTAATTTTCGAAAAGACAATTTCAGCAGTGTATGTCAATATCATGCTTTATGCAAATACTCGAACTTCAATATTTTTTCGATAGTCATTTAAACACTAGTTGTTATGCGTTCGAATGCCGATTATTTATCAGGCTTCCTGCTTTCTGGACACTCTACTGCTTCGGATCGGTTGTTGTTTGTTTTTGAAACTCGCGCGTGTGACTACTGATCTTTATTCTGTAGCGCTGTTGTCACGTGAAGGGATTTCTGCCATTTGAGGGCGAGTTGTTCGTGGTGTTTTGGGTGTATGTGATGGTGGATGAAAGGGTGTGATGGCGGCAGCAACGTAAATTGGTTATGAATCAATAGTGAAGTTCGAGTATTTGCATAAATCATGAGTTGTACACTTCAATGTAAACAATCCTTTGGCTGTATATTAATATGAAAACTAATTTGGCTAAGTAGTTTAATAATCTGTGTTGTATAAGACAATGCAGAAGGTTTAAAAGTGCAAATCAGAATTAATGCATTGCAATAGAGGCCTATTTAGGTCAGTTAGCAAATGACGTAGGTGTTAAAATGAAACAGGCGTGACAAAGAGCCACGTGTATTCATTTGTTTCATTTTAGCATAAAACTATCCTTGGTTTTGCAGTTGCATTCTCAGTTTTTATTTTGCAATTTAACATTTTCAGGGGGGGATAATTTGCATGGATGGCATGGTTTGATGAGCACTGCAGTAGGGAATGAAGTAGATAACACAAGTCACCAATTTTGTTACGCACATCTTATTTTAGTTTACTATTTTCTTTTGCATGTGTTTTGTTAATGTGTTAAATGTGGTTCACTGTGTCTTCACCTTCAGAAAACATTGTTGTAACAATGCCTTATCTTTTTGTAATTATTAACAATTTCCGTACCTCGTAGGAAAAGGAACTATAGCGTGCATTCGTCACGCAGTCAGGTAAAGGAAGCACACATTGCAACATGGACTGGTATCTAAAATGGGTCGAAATTTGCTTTGTGCTGAATCTCCAATTGTATGCTTTCTTTTCACACATCCTTGTGATGCCGTACGGTTACTGTTGTGCATATTACTTGAAATTCCCAAAATAATTTTAGAAGTCTGCAATCTGTCGGTGCACACATTTCATGGAAAAATTGCACCAGTAAGTTAGCTGCTTGTTGCATTTCTTCATAGCTTTTGAGCGATAGGTACCAACATTACAGCGCACATACGTGAAAACCTGCTTACAGAAGGAGAAAATAGGACGAATTCATATTTTGCTGAAAAGTAACTGAATTCTGAAAGAATTGATCGTAGACTGTCAAAGCTCGGTATTGCTTAATCGGTGCCCGGATCACGAAAAAAGGCTTAAAAACAGCAGAGCTTTTTACTTCACCAATCCCACCAGACGGTAGCTGCAGGGCTTTATGGAATGCAGTAAAATGCAGTAGGATCTAAGACGCAGTTAGATGCAATAAGACGATTGACGGCCTGCGGCAATGCAGCTGTGTTACAAATAAGTTAAATAACTGTTACTAAAGGTTACCACACAGCACTCGAACTGAGAACTTGGTACAAGCAAGGTAATTTCTTGTTCACCCTCTTCGCTGCTGTTTGGGCTGTCGAACAAGGCTGTACCGCTTTCTCCAGTCTTCTTTTGTCTGGTGTTTAGGTGACATGGTAAAGATAGTCAATCCTGTAGGTTGCTGGAAGAATAGCACAGTGCTCAACACGTGCAGATGACATTGTTCTTTTTGAACTGAGCGTGTGTTAAGAAGCGTTCTTGCAACTTTCTCCTTAGTTTACTTTTACAGGTCAATTTTTAACATTTTGCTGAGCTAGGGTCTGAGAACTGACAATTGTTTTGTTGATGGCTTAAGTGCTCCTACGCAAAGCATTGAACAATTTTCACTCTACAGATGCAGTTTGTACCTAGTTTGGTTCAAGAGAAAGCGGATGCACGACCAAATTGCACGTTTTTCACTTAAACTATTGATGTGGCGATAATTTTCAGTTTTTAGGTATAAGGACATTTTTTTCAAGTAATGGCAGACAATAAATGGTGACATTGAAAAAAATAATTTCTCTAGTCTTTAAGCCACCTGCTTTGCATTGGTGCAGGACAAACAAACAAATTGTACATTTTTAAAGATTTTGATAGTTATGTGATGCACGCACTTTTTTCCCCTTGAAAGTACTGACTTTTTAACTCTTTACGCTAATTTGCAACTGATGTATTTTGTCAGATATCACAGGGGTTGGAGAGAACACGATGTCGAGGCGAAAGTCTTTTAAGAAGTCACTACGTGAATCTTTCCGTCGGTTACGCAAGGGGCGCTCGCAACGTGTTGGTGACAAGAAAAAGGGGGCCGGTTCACCGAGGCAACAGAGCATTGAAGAGAAGAAAGAAAGGTAATGTAATGAAACACAAACGCCCATCGTAGCAGTCGGGTTTAGAGCAAAGGGTAGTGTCCTTTTCCTTTTTCATCTAAATGACCGCCTCTGGCCTTTGCTGCAGCTCCTGACTACTAGAATGGACATTTTGTATATTTATTGTTCAACTTCAGCTTGATTTTTTGGAACATAGCTTACTCCAAATACCTTAGCTTATTTTAAGATCTATCTTGTCTAACTACCTTAATAAAAAAAAATTGCTGCTGTCATGCCCCTGCTGCTGGTTTGCAATGCTGAGCTGCACCTCTTCCGTTCTTTCTGGGTTCTCTCTCCCGATTTGTTCAGCCACCCCAGGATTACACCGTGGATGTTTGGATGTCACTCATTCTTATGAAGGCTTTCGGCCTATCGTTATTGTCACAACCACTGTTCGGTTTCCCGGCGAAGTTTGTAGGGAGCCGTTTTAACAGTCACACATTTTGTAAAGCATATGGAGTTGATCACCCCCACACACTTTACAAAATGTAAATGTGATGGTGTAACTCTTTCGATGCCCTTCACTGATTCGGGGTCATGACATCACCGTTTGTCTCGTCTGTAATATTCAATATGAAGACGCTACGGCCATTAGAAAAAATGGGGGGGGGGGGGATTGAGGCTTAATGGTGCGTCGAAAAAAATGGTTGAAGGGTTCCACCACATCGGCTGGACATCACCCCGCTTCGATGTTTTTTGTTTGGGCGGGGGATCAGGGGATTAGGCTATACAGCTTACCACAACAACAATCTAGCGACTGCAGCAAACTAACAGGGTCCAGATAGGCGGACATCCACACCCACCTTGTGTATTACGGTTTCTGCGTTAGAAAATTGGTGCACGACAGCAGCAATTTTTTAGATTAAGGCAGTTTGGTAAGGTTAACCTTGAAATATGGTAGCGGTATTGGAAGTAAGTATGTTGGCCCAACAAAAAATTATATACATATATTACTAAAATTGGGGTTTCTCTTTGTTTGTAATGTTACTACTTACTCATTAATTGTTATTATTTAGCTTTCTTGCCAAGTCAAACTTCTATTGTGACTAAGTTCTGCCTCTTTACATCTAAATTTTAACTTCAAATCCCCAGGATGTAATATAGTATTTGAAGTAGTGAATCAATTTTATGTAAGTGTATTTGTTCGATGATTGAACGTACTAAAACATTTTTTATTGTTACTTCCGTGTTTCAAATTGGTATGAAGGTGTGTTGAACTTCAATGGTATACCTAAAAGGCAGTCTTTTAACCCACAAAAAAAAACTGGTTTTCCAGCATTTACGTCTTCCAGAAATTTTTATTTCATTGCTAATTTTTTTCTAAAGTGACTGTCTGGTTTTAATGGATAATGCTAGAGATTGCTTTACATAGTAGATCCCAGCTGTTGGTCTTTTTTGAGACTCTTTTTTTACCAAATAACTTGAGAAAGGTAACGTCTTTAACACCATTTGAAAGCTTGCTGAAAATGATTAATGACATTTCAGTTTAACATCAGACATTTCTTTTGAAGAGTTAATCGTTTGAGCGATGTGTTCATCGGCTTGTCTGGCTTTTCCATTTGAATTCACACTAGCAACCATTGATCTCTACAGCTAGCACCAGCTTGGGATTCATGTGGTTTCTTTATTTGGGAGTGTATTTAAGTTACCGTTTGAGAATTTTAAAATGCCTTGCTACTTCTGCAATTTGGCTACTGGTAATCATCAGCGGGAACTGGGATCTGGAACTGATCTGGCACTAACATCAAATTATCCGGAACCGACCCGGATCCGGCAAAACGGTATCCGGTCGATCCCTAAAACGTTCCAAGTGTTATGTCACCTTAAGAAGGGAGGGGGGAGGGGTGAACTAAGCGCCAGTTCCTCGTGAAAACAAATTTTAAAGGATGGAAATGGAAATACCTAAAAAAAAAAAAGGCTTCTTAGAAAACTGGGGATGTACAGAAACTCACCCCACCAGAAGGGTAGGGTAAAGTTAGGCAAGGGGGTGGAGGGACGGTTAAAAACGGCAAATTTCTTGATGACATAAGAAATCAACAATCCCCTTCTCGTGGTAAAGAGAAATGCGTTGGCTTCCCAGTCTTACTTGTTACATTCTCACTAGGCTAAATATGATTGAAAATTATGGTGTTACATTCACTTGCCAGTTTAACACTGAAGTTCAACACACTTTAATGTATTTCCATTTTGTTGATGTGTCTGGTTTTGTTTGTTGGTGATGTGAAGTATGTCTTTGGTCATGCTTGTGTTTTATTTTGCACGCATCACAACTCTGATTTCATGGATTTGTTTCAAGCATGTTAGTGTTTTGTTCTGTTTGAACTACCTGTAGGCCTCGCCTGTTCCGTTCTAACTGTATTATTGGGTTTCTACATTGTATCTTGGTGTTAGAATGGCTTAGAATAATTAATGGGTTACCATACTGCCGCAACCTATTTGGTTGGAGGTCTGAGTGTGACCGTTGGTTGTTCTTCTTGTTCATGCATGCAGCGAGGACTCTTCCACTCCAGGTGGAGGTGGGTTGGTTGTGACGGTGGACAAAGTCTGCCCTCACATTGTTGTGCCGGTTACCCAAACCGGTTTAGCGGGACCAGGTGTAAGTGACTCCCTGCTGCGTAGTGCCAATACGGGGTTAGATGGGTTAAACGTTGAAACATTAAGTGTTTGGCTTGGCGGACAGCAGCCCCTGTTCCCTGCAAAATCTGCGTGGAAAGAAAGCCCAAGAAGAGGTTCAAGGAGCTGTGAAAAGATTATTCAGTTGGATGACAGCCGACAAAGTAACTCCGATAGTCGGACACCACTGGGTGATGGTTGTTGCCCGTACCGTTTTTGTTGTTTGCCGTCTCAACTGGAAAGCACAGAGGAAGAAGTGACGATAGAAAGCACACAGAATTGTCTGTGGTGTGGACGATGTCATCGTTTGCTCTCTTTTTTTGGCATTATGAAGTCGTTTTTTCCAGTCACCAAAAGTTCCTCAAGCATCGACTCACCAGTGCCATCTGCTGAAGCTGTTCCATTCACAGACGACATTTTTCTTGTGAAGTTGTCAACCTTGTCAGATAGTTCGTATGCGAGGTCATCTGGCCGCCCCATTTCTGATACGGCTTCTCCGACACAGTTAGTGCCTTTAGCCGAAGGTGAGACTTCAGAGGGACCCACGTTTTGGGACGAGGAGACGTCCGATGAGGAGGAATCTGCCGCAAACGAACCTCAAAATTCGACCTCCGGCATTATCGTGGCGGACTTGACTGAGAGCGAGTCAAATATTGAATCTAGTCGGGCACTTGATCTGCATAACGTTAACTTACCCTTCTGTGATTTGACAGCGTCAACTTTTGGCTCTGAACTAACATTTTTTCCACCCGTTCCATCGACACCACCTATCGCTACCTCAACTCCCAAGTGGCGCCACGATAGGATATTGCCCTTCTCTATTGATGCTCCAAGCATCCCATCCATCCACAACCAAACTTCGCTCTTGTACAGAGACACTCTAGAGCGTATGACGCTGAGGAGTGCCCTTTCAACCCCAGAGAGTTTCCGTATACGTAGATGCCTAGCATCTTTAAAATCAACTTTGAAAAGTAACAAAGTGTACCATAACCGTTCAGTGCCTTCTGCATCAGCAGTGTGTTTCTTTTCACCACCACTGCTGCAGCGGCAACGGAGTCGGAGTCGCTCTGGCTGGTTGCCGACTTCCAACAGTGCTTCGTCGCTACCCACCATTAATCCCCTGCAGTTGCGCGAGTCGCATATAACCGTAACATCCATGTTTCGTTGCAGTAGTAACAAGGAGGCGGCGATCACCGATCTGGATGCGCAGGCGCCTCAACAACCTCAGGAACAACCACAAGCACCCTCCCCTCCCCCTACAGCATCACCTGAAGCAAAGCCTGTTGAGCGTCAAGTGGAGGCTCGCACATCGGACGATTCTCTTGGGTCTATGGTTCGGTGCCTCTATCTGGCGTCCAGTTTTATTGTCAGTGGTAAGATTGTAGTGATTGTTAAGACTGCGATGAAATAAATTTCCTACTTAGTACTCCTACGGGCCATTAAAGTAAGGAAATGGATGCTACAATTAAGGCTCTGTCATTCCTATCCAATGATACCAATATTTCAATGCAGCTAATCCCAACAAACTTAACAGGGGCACAGTTTTTTTTTTTCCTTTTCACAGAAATTAATGTCTGCAACAAAAACTGCAATTAAAAATTTGCAAGCGTAAGGCTTTGTGCAAGACTGTTGCAACAAACATACCTTTTTTTTGGACTCTCATTTATTTTTTAATTACCTGAGAATGACCTTTAAAAACATCGTTAATTTTCGTACTGTGAAAAGCCATAATGTCAACAAAACTCGGAAAAATTCCGGAAAAAATTACCGCACACTTTCACAATCAAAACAACAGCTTTGTCCTGCGAATTTTCGATAGCTTGGGCTGCTATCTTCTTCGGGCCTCAAGGAAATAGCGACTGCATGGCGACTGAGCACGAGATTGACTGGAAGCAGACGAAGACACTGATTAGGTCAAATTCCACGAGAGATCCACATCTCAGGTGTCTTGAATCTATTGCAATTCAAGAGCATGAGAAGAAGAATGTGCAGTTGATGAACATTCAAGGCCCTTCATTTCCTAGAGTGAAGCATTTAGTGAGCAACAATCTGGCTGGCCGACTTCATTGTCAGTGGAGAATAGGAACGAACGATCTAGGCCCTCAACACAAATACAGGAGGCAACGTTGCCAGCCAAATTCAAATGCGATAGTTCGTCGTACTGAGTGGAAAATGTAGAAAGTCCGAACTATTTCCTTGAGGCCCGAAGAAGATAGCAGCCCAAGCTATCGAAAATTCGCAGGACAAAGCTGTTGTTTTGATTGTGAAAGTGTGCGGTAATTTTTTCCGGAATTTTTCCGAGTTTTGTTGACCTGAGAAAGACTTGAGATTAGTGCCATTTGAAAGTTCTAGAACATATTCAAATGGTACTTGTTCTTGGACTACCAGAATTGGTTAATTCTTGCACATATTTTATCGAATTGTAGCCAGTCTGATCGGTAGCAGTACACCAGTGCCAATATTGGTATCGGCCGAGCCTTAATTAAAACCATCCTAATTAGTGATTTCAACTGTGCTTCTGTTTTGATCCGTTTTCGTCAGGCAGTTACGCTTCACAGCCTTAGGCGATGTGGATTTCTTGCACATTGCAAGGTCTTTATTCAAGTACTCACAAATATCATGTTTTTTGTATGTCGACAGCACTTCAATGCCATTTACTTGTAGCAACTAATTCAAATAAACAAAGACATTTATATCAATGCCTCCTGCAAATTTTGAACTTTCAATACTTTGGAGATGTTTAGGCTCAGACGACAGTCTTCCTCAGGCAAAAACAGAAATCTCCCGTAACTATGTCATAATGTCATGTTCGATCATCGTTATGATCGTCTGCTTTTTGAATCAGGGGCCAAGCGTACCCTACGTAGGCTACGCTCGGCTGGCGATTCCAAAAGCAGATGATTCTAACAACGATCGAACATGACATTATGACATAGTTACACGATTTTTATGTTTTTGCCTAAAGAAGACTGTCGTCTGAGCCCCAACATCTCCACAGAGTATTGTTAGTAAAATCTTTTGTAAAATTTGCAAAAGATATTGAATCAGATGTCTTTATTTATTTGAAATTGTGCGTATACTGTGCTACGGAAATGATTCCCGTATTTCAAAGTAAGCGCTACGACTTTTTTAATGGATAAAGTATTTATAGGTTTCGGTGCAAACTTTACATTATGGTACACATCCTAGCAGTTCTGTACTAATAATTTTGGCTGTTACGTGATGTTTTCGTTTAATGTATTGAACTTTTATTTAACTTGGTAGTAGTGAATAGGTGATTTAAAAGGTTTTATATTTTTGAGCTAAGAGCGTTGTGAGGTCGAGATCTGCCATTGTTATAACAGGAATCTTTGTGGGCAATTTTAAAAATGGTTGATAAATTTGGTAATTATATATGGGAGACTTGTAGTAAGAATAGTAGTTCGAATACCATAAGTACTTAAATCTAAGACACTCATTTTCCCATTAAAAAAATTTCAAAAATTTACTGGGATTTAAAATGTCTATTTTTGCGACAACAGCATTCATTCGCTAGTTGGAAAAGTCTGGAAATGGCATTATTTCAATAAATTTAATGCTAAAAAAGTAAGACTGCTGGTTGCATTTCTGTTATCAGCAATGTTAGTATTGGAAAGTACAGGAACTAGTAAAAGAATTTGTGTAATATTGTCTTACATTTTCCCTAGTACTGTACTATTAAGGTGCGTTCATAGAGGAAAGACCCTACCTGTGCAACACCGATAGCTTATGAGGTCTAGCCATAAAAAATGATTGAGGTGTGTTACTTTGAAACAAATAATTCGTTGTTGGCGGGAAAAAAAACCCAGAAATTTCAAAACAATGCCAGAAAAACGTTCTGGCTAATTTATGACAAGCGTAATGTCACTAGATGTTAACAGTGTCGCCAACGCCAGTTGTCTTCATCAGGCTTCGTTGTGAGTTCATTTGGGTATTGTTTTCATTGAAATAACTGTTTGACGCATATGAAGTTCGTGCCAGTGACCACTGATCTGTAGTCACTGATAGGAACTTCAAATTTGTCCATCAGTTCTTCCAATGCAATCACTGCCCAAACGAACGCGCAACGAAGTATGACGAAGACAAGCGGCATTGGTGACGCTGTTAACATCTGTTGACATTATGCTTGTTGAAAATTAGCAAGAACAATGTTTTTCTTGTAATGTTTTAAAGTGTGCGTGTTTTTCTGTCAACAGTGAGGTCTACACAAACGAGCAGATTGCCTACCTGCATGCTAGCTGTTGTTCCGATGGCCAGCGAGATCCTAAAAGCGTTTATGTTTATGCTGTTTAGTGGAGAAGATTTAAATACTTAACTTCAGTAGAACCCGCCTACCTCCCTGCTTTTGCTGAACTTGATGGTTCATAGGCGATATGACAAGATGGTGGCACTGCTTGATTTATTTAATTATTTGTGTAGTAATCTAGTACTAACACTAGCTCCCGCCAGGAGTGCTGCTTTGTATTCTGTACTAATGCAAGCTGTGACGCCATCTTGTCATATGGCCTATGAACCATTGAGTTCGGCTAAAGCACGGAGGTGAGAGGGTTCTACTGAAGATAAGTATTTTAAGCTTCCGCACCAAACAGCATAAACATGAATGCATTTCGGATCTCGTCGGCCATCGGAACAACAGCTAGCATGCGGGTGAACTATGAAAGCATAAAATAAGCGATTTTAGCACATATACCGAAGGTAAGTATTTTAAGATAGTAAAAACTAATTTTAAATAGTATTAAAATTCCGTTTTAAACTGGTCAATTTTGCTATTTTGCCAATGTTAAACAATGCTAAACTTTGAAGCCCCTTGTGATATCTCAAGATTTCACCTCACGGTGTTGAAATTTTGTTGTGTGTGATTGTGAAACCAAATGGCAACTTTTCCAACCCCGGCAAATTTGTGAGGCTGGTTAACTGGTTAAAGGGGGTTGTCACAATTTTGGTAAAGTTAAGAGCAATAGTTCCAGCCACACGTGAAAAATATTAGAATTAAATGGTACATTTATTAAAAACTCCACGGCGAGATAAATACATTTGGTGAACGAACATGCAAGCTCATAGGTTTCTCTGTTCATTTCAATTTCTGTTAAAACATTTAATTTATTTCCAAATTCGTTAAACTGAAAATAATTTTCGAAAAATGGGTATACAATTTTCACGCAATGAAGAATTTTTTCAAACGCCGTATGCGACAAGCTGAAATACGCATGTACTTTTCCAGTGGTAGGGAACAACAATCGTCAATAAAAACCAGGCGTCTCACAGGCAACACAATTGGTCTCCTTCTTAGAATTCTCCTCGCTGTGTTAATAGTTTAGGATGTCCATTGTCCCTTTGCCAAGTCGGCCCTTTCCAACCTCATTTGCATACAATTTCCCCCCTAATTTATGCAAAAATCAACAATTTCCGCCTCTCCCTTCGTCACTTCCGGTACCCTGCTGTTCCTCTCGTTCTATCCCCACTGTCTCTATTGCCGTGGCCACGGCAAGTCATGTTTTTGGTATGGGAAAACCGAAGTGTTTACACGTGGAAACACATTTTTGTTACGTTGATGGCAGCTTGTGACTATACCTTTAGATTGGAGGAATAATAGCAGGTCACGAGAGATGTGCATCGAGTTCCACACGGATGGCGAGGATGCAGAGCAGTTTGTTTGGATTCGTGGAAGACGGCGTTGGGCATGGTTAGGGAATGGTGGCGCTGTTAGGCCTAACGACATATGACTACATATGCATAAGTAATTTTCGTAAAATGCAATTTCAGAATTGGTGAGTGCCTAGAATCGAGCATTTTTTATAGTAATTCTCCCCATTATTCTAACTGTCAGGTTTTAAATATCCATTTACTTTTTTGAGTGCTTGTTTTAAGAACTCGTTTCATTTCAGATTTTCCCCAGTTTTAGAAAGATTGTTTTTCAAAAAAAAAAAAGCAGCTGCCGTTCATTGGTGTGACACCTACTCTAAGTTGCTATTATCAACTTCTCCTAGCTTATCGTTATATTATACCTTCTCTTCAATGAGGCCATTAAAAAAAAGCCTCTCAATCGAGTTCTGCTCGGATTTTTTTTTGACAAAAAATTAGATGAAGTAGGGAAAAAAAATCTATTCCAATTCTAAAGAATGGACCTTAAGAGTCAGGATATGCGGAGAATGACTCGGTGCCCTTACAATATCGCCTGCTTTGCCTATAACATAGGTACAACTTACACGAGTTCAAACGAACCCTGACCTGACAGCAAATTCGTCCTAGTTTGGAAGCGCAGTAAAACTCTGCATGCTCAGCTTGCGACATGATTCTAACAGTTAAAGCTGCACCGATATCTATACTGGGTCAGATCGGTTGCCGATATTTGTGGTGTTGGTATTGGATCGGTTTCGTCAACCTTCACGGAAATATTGGTAACTCGGGAACCGTTGAGATTACTACAGGCGGTTCGTGGCATTTTGCCCAGGAAATCGCTGAGTATCTTCTTAGCTATATTTTAACTCTTGGCTACTCGTATAAATTTTTTATTTTAATAATCATAGGGTTTTGAAGAAAACTGCACCACTTATAAAAATAAAAAAACTGGATTAAATTCTGGATATCGTTACCGGTATCGGCAAAATTTTCAAAACTTAGTCAGGAAATTAGAAATTAGTAGTAAGTGAGGAAGATATTATTTTCTCTGAAACAGGCTTATGTTGGGCAAAATAAAAATACTTCGAACTACACTTGGGTAACACACAAAATCTGTGAGAATCTGTTAGGCCTATAATATAGCTGAGCAACCACGTGCTGGTTATCACCCACTTTTTACTACATTATGCATTTAGAAGTGCTTCTCGCGCGACAAAAGAGTAAATACCAAGACCAATACATAGCTGAATCTGTTAACACTCTTAGTGCATGTCGCAATGGATTTGAGTTTTAATTTGGCTTGATATTTTTTTTACGTTTTTGGTTTTGGCGGAAAACGGTAATGTGGGAATGCAGTGCAGAAGCAGCACTTTTTTTAAAAATAAAAAATGGCTTCCTCCAGATACCTTAGCTGGGAGCAGCTGCTCAAGGTTTTTTCTAAAGCATCAGTGAGTCAGTAAAGTGCCGGGAAAATTCAGGAATTTTTAACGTGGTTTTTTGGTAGACAACCTGAAACCGGATAGGTATTGGATCGGTGCAGCCTTACTAACGGTTAAGTAAAATATTTTGAATAAAAGGGGAGTGACTGTGGAAAATTTAAAACAAAGACGGTAGTAAGAACGTGTGCAGCTGCTGCTAAAAGAGTTTCGTATGGTTTCGTTGTGCGTCTCAAGTAAGGTTTATCATAGCTTTGCCTGACTAATGCCACATGAATTCCAGGGGTGGGGGGGGGGGGAGAAACGGCCGTACCTAGTGCCCATTTCTCAAGCCGTCTCTTTCGGTACGTGAGTTAGACATACCTACATTAATAAAAACGAGTTGCAGTATTGTAAAACGGCCACCCGACCTAGACGGCCACCCGACCCAGACGGACACTCGTCTAATAATAACAGTAACAATGCTGTGTTGATAGTCAACAACATCCGGCCACCCGTCTAATAATAACAGTATTCGATTATTGTAAATGGAATTTAACGAAAACCGGTAAACGGCGATAACAGTGGTTTTGCAAAGACATTAAAAACAAAATCACACCTAAACCACCAGGAAGAACACAGTTCACAGTTCGACTTGAATTTTCGGAGAAAATACCTTTCTCCTTCTTCAGAAAATCACACACAACACCGACTTATGCGTTGTGCGTGATTTTCTGAAGAAGAACGGTATTTTCTCCGAAAATTCCAAGTCGAACTGTGAACTGTGTTCTTCCTGTTGGTTTAGATGTGATTTTGTTTTTAATATGTAAACGGAATTATTGTTGGCAATAAACTAAACACTGATTGTTGCCAATAAACTGAAACGATGGATGAAACAATGCTTCAGTTCAGGAATATTAAACCGCTGGCTAAAGGTTCTGTCGTTGTAGACGATTAAAATTAAAGAAATAGTGAAACTCCGTTAAATATTGAAAGCGCTTTACTTGCTACCCAGAATCAAATAAAAAAAAATAGTATCCACAAACCCATGGTACAAAGGCGTATTTATTTATTTGCGGCGGAAATCCATATGAAAGTGCACGGAGTCTGGGTCAGGTGAGGCGATGATTGAGTGAGCGAAGCGAACGAAAATCAGCGTTTATTAGCTGTGTGCGCAAACCAACAACGTAACTTTCAATTAATAAAATAATGCTTCACGTATATGCAACTTAATATTACACTGCTGGTGAAAGGTTCTGTCTTTGTAGATGATTAAAATTAAAAGATTAGTGAAACTCGGTTAAATATGGAACAAAATGCGCTTGTTAGCCAGTGTGCCCAAAAATACATGGATGGCGTATGGACGGCATACACACCTTTCACAACAAACGCATGACAGCGCAAACCATCCCAATGTTGCAAATGGTGAATCAAACACCACCCATGCACCATCCTTCACCGCTTGCTCACGGTTATGTCAGTGTGGACAATGAAAATAAAAGGATTAGTGTAACTTGGTTAAATCTTGAAAAAAAAATGACAAAGCCGTCATTGAAATGATGCCGTCCGGTGGAAATATTCGTATGAAAGTCCATGGAGTTCGGGTAAGGGGAAGTGCTCAATGAGTGAGCGAAACTAACCAAAATTGGCGTTTGTTAGCCAGTGTGTGCAAAAATACATAAACGCAATGCACGTCTTCCGCAACAAACATGTGAGAGAGCAAGCCGTCCCAATGTTGCTAATGGTGCATCAAACACCACCCGTGCAGAGCACGGGCTTCAGCTAGTTGTAGATAAACGCGAATAAACAACTTCCTCTGTGGAATCTGTAAAATGACATCTCGTACAGCCTTGTAGATTGTAGATGCAGCTTATATACCTTGTAGTTCCCGACTCTTCCTGAAATGTTACCTTTTGGCCCAAAAGTTTGCGCTGGTATTTCTTGACTTGCAATTTTATTTTACCCCTGCTGCTATTCTGTGGTTTTTTTTTTGTTTGGTTTTTCTCTTACACTTAGCCAATTATTTGCAGTTGCCAATACGACACCAACGTTATGGGCCGGTACGAATAGCGGCGCAATTTATGTGTTTACTGTGTCGTTGCCATCCAATGAGAAGCGAAAAGATGTTCAAGTTAACTGCCAGTTAGGTAAGTTACTCGTGATAGGGATGCTCATCATATATGTAGGTAATGGTCTAAATGAAAAATGATAGGCTTACGTTTTTCTTGCTGGAAATATTTTATAGTTTACTCAATTCTTGCTTGGTTAATTCTATTGCTTAATGTAAACTTGTGTCAGTACTACTTGAAACAACCGTTACAGATCTTCACATTTGTACTTGACATGAAAAAAACAAAAATTGTACCATAGATTCGATTTTTTAATTGAAATTCTCAAACACCTGATCCTTGGATGGGGTCTTCTATCACAGCTGTGGGTTCCGCTCTTCTATTGTTCATGGGTGCCGTGAGTCCACATGGGCGATCACACAGCTACAGGGACTTGGTCGTTGTCGGAACTTCGGCCTATTGTTTAGCCGTCTGTAAGTGGTCCACTCTGCTGCCAAAAAGATCTGTTGCGGTCATGTCGGATAACACCACAGCTGCCATACGTGTTCGTTGTGGTGGAGGGATCGTTGATGGAGGATGTATCTAATCGGTTATCCTTCTGCAAAGAGTCTCCTGTGACGTTGCTACCTTGCATATTGCAGTGAAATTGAACGTGCGGCCAACGAGTTGTACAGAACGCACAAGGTTCTGACCATGGATTGGAGGCTGTTCCCGAAGATTTGCAATCCATCATCCACTAGTGAGAGAATCCTTAGATAGACCTGTTTGCTATGCGGCACAACAATTATCTGCAATAGCATGTTTCCGGATCACCTCGCCTGGGCAACAGATAGCCTCAGCATCCCATGGGACGGCATGTTTGCTTATGCCTTCCCGCCGTTCTCTCTACTTCAGAAGGTCTTGAACAAGACCTCCAACGGTGAGTTCCTCTTTGTAGCTCTGCTTTCACCAACTGCACACGTGGTTCGTGGACCTGCTGGCCCTTGCGCAGAAGGATCCAGTTCCATTGCCTCTGTTGTTGAATCTCCTGACCCTGCACAAAAACTCGGTTATTCTTCGTCTTCTTGCGTGGAAACTTTAAAGACAAATTTGATATTGGCAGGTTTTTCGTGCCCAGTGACAGGGCGCCTGCTTCATTGCCATATGGAGTCCACTGTGAAGATATACGAAACTAAGTGGTGCACAACCCTCTCATGTCATTCCATTGCAGTCGCCACTTGGCCAGTAGACCTTACAAACTACTCGCCAATTCAGAATTTATACTCGCCACATACCAAAAACGTCTTGCAGAATGAGTTGTAAAAATTTTCTTTTACCCCAGTACTGTTGCAGAAAAGGCTGTTGCTTAGCGCTTGTAAACCTGAGCATAAAGCCGCAAACCGTTCATCTCTACCTTATACGGTTCCCGAGATAACGCTATTTGAGCGTAATTTTCTATTGCTAGTCGCCGTTTGGCAAGTAGAGCTAAATTCCAAGTCGCCAACTGTTCATTTTCATTCGCCTGATGCACTGACAATACCGTGGAACCTTGTGACCCTCGGTTGCTTTTCTGGCTGTGTTTGTGTACCATCTTTTCCAGGCACGTCTGTCCCTCATTGCTATTAAGGGATATCGCTCAGTCATTAATTCAGTTTTGGGGTGCATTGATTGGTTTTTGTGAGGCGGGCATCAGCAATGTGATTTCCAATCTTGTACATGCCTTCGACAACCTCTGACCGTGTCTCTGTCGTCTCTTTCCATCTTGGAATCTTCCGTTGGTGTTATCAAGTTTAATGGTCAATACTATGCGTATCCGCAAAGTGTCTTTGTTTCACCTGACACAAACACAAAGGACGATATTTTTGGTGGCCATGGCCACTGCGGGAACGTCAAGAGTGAATTAGCAGCGTTCTCCAGGGAGAACAGCCACATTCGTTTCAATAACGACTGGTCGAAAGTAATCCTGTCTCTTCCGGTGGAATTCCGTGCTAAAAACCAACTTCCGGGTGAAGCGCCGCATCCTGTCGTGATCAAGGTTCGGGTTCTGGTGGTGGACACGTTGACCGGAAAGGGACATAGAAGACGGTTTCTGCTTTAGGGGTGAAGAAAAATTGTGTGGAGTCTTCGTCTACCAGCAATGCATCAAACCAAATACACCTTTTATAAGGAACTGGAATTTAAGGAATTATTGCTTTTAAAAAAACAGATTGCAAACAGCTATTCTAACAGATATTTAATGCAGTTCTCTTCCGGTTATAAGGAACCTTTTTCACTGTCCCTTGAGGTTCTGTGTAAGCGGCGTCGACAGTAGTACAAAGACTGGATTATCTGAATGGTCGTCGTCTGTCTGTGATAAAAGCTCAGATAGAGACGTGATTGAAGCAGGAGGGTGGTTACATCAGGGAATGGGTGACGAGCCGTCACTCCTCTGTTCGTTATATCACACAGAGTTAAGGCGGACAGGTTAACACTGCACGTAATCTGTCTCTACTTGCGGAGCTTGCTGTCGTCTAACCTAGCAACGATCACGTCGTTACGTATTACTTCACAACATCGCATGTGCATAACATTGATCGACCCTGAAGCGTCGTCGTCACGTAAAGCCTTCACGACATTGTCATCATCGTTGGCTCGTCGGCCAAGTTAGTTCTCCGGCGACATTGTCGCCACGATACCCGACCATGTCGTTGTCGCCACGTCATGACATTGCATTGTTGTCTACATCGCTAGGCAGCATAGACGATGCGTCGGACTCCAAACATTCGCCCTGTCTCCCAATGATTGATGCGAACCAGCGAACCGTCGACTGCTTTGAGCTAAACAAGCTTCTGATATGTTGTTCATGGTTTTTCATTGTCTGCAATTAGATGCATAAGGCATCTCGGTTAAAGATTCTGAGCGATTTTCACACCGTTGTATTGTCATGTTGCTTAGCCTTCTAGCTGAGAGGGGGTTGTGATACCAAACTTTATTCTCTCTCCCTGTCATTCAACGGTTATCTTTTTTTCAGACGTTCTTCCTAATCAGGCCCAGGCCTTCAGCTGAAACACCTGATCGCATCGTCGGTTTCTAGGACATTTTTCATGGGCGTGACTCAAAGATTTATGCCACCATGGCCCAGGACGTGAGTTTCCCTTTGGTTCAGGATTTTTTAATGGTGTTCTTTTCATGCGAACTACCCGTGGATTCGAAATTCGGAGTTGACTTCCATTAACACCCACTTTTAATTTCAGTTTCAACAACCCTCTTTTGGGGGTTCTTTGGAAATTTTGACATCTTTAGGCGTTTGTTTGCTCATTCGTTGTTTGTTCGGTGGAGTGGTTTCCCTCCCCCATTTCTTCACTCATTTTTTTTTTTCTGTTTTCTTGTCCTCTCGGAATTTGAAAATGCCTTCGCCTTATTCGCTACCCGTGGACACGATTTTGTATCATTGGTTCACCTTTTTAGCTTTTAATAATTATCAGTTTTTTTTTTGTATTTCTAGGCATCTTGAGGTGTCACTCTATTAATTTCCCTGTAGCCTATTTTAATTTCATTATTATAAATGTTACATTTTTCAGAATTATTGACCTGCTTTAATGTTATTACATTGTTTTGCAGGAAAAGAAATCCAGCTTAAGCATCGTGCCCCAGTTATTGCCATTTGCATCATTGACGCGGCGAACACTCCCCTGCCCGAACCTATGGAAATCCAACGGGAATTGGCAAAACAGCCAGATAATAGTGGGTATCATCGCGTCGTCATCTGCTCAGAAGAACAGTTCAAGGTTTGATTATTTCTTTTGTACTTGAGATTCAGTGTTTATGTCTGAATGTGTTAAGAAAACTATGGCGTGACAAATTACATCGTAAGAGCCAAACTTAAAACAATTTTACTTAACCCTCTGGGCCCTAGAAGCCGATATATCGGCTTTACATTATATACGTTTGAGTTAAGAAAAGAGAACCTTAGGGCCCAGAGGGTTTTAAAGGTATTTGCCTCCATGTTGGTCTGTAAGACTCAGGTGTGCAACATTAGTTTTATACTTATGCAAATGTTTCAAACGCTTTTACCTTCCTGTTTCTATCTCTAAACACCGTCCCCCAATTAAATATTTGCATTCTCTAAACACCGTCCCCCAATTAAATATTTGCATTTGTCTAAAATATAGACGCATTTTTCTGACTATACAAAAAAGATTGTTGCAGTTCCTACTGTGAATTCACCAATTTGAACAATTACTGAAATAAAAACGTCCACGCACTTTCACGACATAGACAAACACTGTCTTCCAGTTTTTAGACCCCATACAGGTGTCTTCATAATCCTGAAGCCTGATAAGACACCTGTACGAGGTCGAAAATTTGCAAGACAAAGTGTTTGTCTATCTTGTGAAAGTGTGCGAACGTTTTTATGTCGATAATTGTTCAAATTTTCCTGACTTAAAATTGCTTATAATCACCACCAGCCACAAGCCTCAGTTCTGCTTCAATTGCAGTGTCCCAGGAGACTGCATGCATGCACACGATCTACTTCTTTTGTCAGGAAAGTGCTACAGACAGCTGTTTTTGCACTCCCTTAGTAGTGTGTTTTCCTAATTCTTTTCTGGTTTTGCTTCACTACATCGAAGCTAGCAATTTTTTACACACTTTTGCAACGTTTTTAGCAATGCATCTCTCCGTGTAGTGCGAGAATGACTATTTGTGAGACATATCATCCAGCGCTTCTCCGTTCAAGTGCACCCATTTTCACAACTGGAGTCTGGACATTCACCCGCCTTACAGGACATGCTGGACAAGCCGTGAAAGACTCCATTCATCGGCCCAAGATCCAGGACTTGCGCATGTTGCCTTTTCCTTATGCCAGCAATTTTTTTGATGGTAAGCTCTTGAAGAATGTCCCTCAACCTCCTCCTCCTCCTCAAACGCTCCAGCAGAAGAAGAAGAAGCATCCAGCAAAATCCAAGTGGTACCACTTAAAGGATAACCCGCCCTCTCGTGGAAACTCCCGCCATGGCAGGGGCCGGGGAGAAGGCAAAGGAGCTAGTTGCCATCAGACTCCAGAGTGTAACCTGGGGCGCGCAGCAAGTATCCCGTCCCAATGGCAAAAACCAGAATTGACAATCCCCTTCCTTGGTCCATCTAGGAACTCGCGACCGCTCGGTTGGTCCGTCTTCAACATCACGTAGGAGCCTTGACCGAGATTTCGACGACTTGTGGCTTTTGTCACTCGTCTCGGACAGCTATGAACCGACCTTCACTTTGGTCCTGAAGCTTATTCCATTTTTTCCGTGGGAAATGTGCAGCAACAAGGACCATCTTCATCTGTACGAAGTCACCACTCTTCTCCAGAAGAATGCCATTGAGATCTGTCAAGATTTGCAAGTCCCAGGGTTCTACAGTCCGATCGATCTTCCTAGTCTTGAAAATGACGGGAGGAAACAGATTGATCATTAATATTAAGTTCTTAAATTAGTTCATCTGAAACAACCATTCAAGATGGAAGTTTTCCACGATTCGATCTTCGATGGAACCCAAGGAATTTTCTGTATCAATTGACGTAGAGTATGCTTATCTACACGTTACACCGCATCATCCTCCATCACTTTCCTTTTGTCTTCCGAGGGATGATTTATCACTCCTAAAGCCCTACCTTTCGGACTCGTCTACGTTCTGCAGAGCGATGCCGGCCACGGTAATGAACGCGTCAGACCCACTCCACGCTATGTGCACAACCGACGAAAAGGTACAACAAAAATGTAACCGAGGTGCAGGTGAAACAGCACCAAGTAACTTGCCCTCGAAAAATACGACAAAACAAATGATGTGACAAACCGAGATGCAGGCGAAATGGTGAAAAGTACCTTGCCCTCAGAAATTACGACAAAGCAAAGCAAAAAAGTGACGAGGCTTACGAGTCTCTCACGTCGCACGGCCCGTAACATCGAAGTCCATAATGTGTCCCATGTCGCCGAGATAGGTGAGAGGCGGAGACGAGCAAGATCAAGAGACGGACAGAATCTGAGACAAGGACTGAAACACAGGGACATGGACTGAGACAAGAGGGGACGAGTCGCATGATATCGAGGATGGAAATGTCTCCGGGGACGATGTACAGATTTTGAACAAAATCCAAATGACAGACAGTGTCCATTCGTCGTGCAGGACAACATCTAGCAGCTTTCTTGGGTCTTGTCTCTAGGATCATGTAACCATCCAAATACCTGTAAATCTAGTGGTTTGTCACTGTTCTGGGTGATTAGATAGAAACCACCTCATCTTTTTCTTCTTTGACTATTATTTACTTACTAGGCCCCTAGGTTGAGTAAAAGCAGTCCCCTTTTGTCGTACGGGGCATGGAGTCGGTAAGAGATTGCCTACCAAATTGCCGCTTCTTCGGGTTTCCTAGGAGTGGTAAGAGATACGACTCCTAGGAAACCCGAAGAAAGGGCAATTTGGTAGGCCGCTACTTGTTGTTTCATCGTCATAGGCATCACCTGCAGTTCTAATTTTTCAATGCGTACCAGGGAAAGTGTGATAGATGGCAATTTGATGGGGATTACTTGATCCAACCTCTCATGAGTTTTGGGGGAGGGGAGGGGGTGGGAAAACAGACCAGGCGCTTTGGTCTGACACACTTGCTGGCGTTTGCTGGAACCCCGCGCAGAAGGTACATTTTCGTATTGGTTATATTTGAATCCTTGTTACCGGCCCGTCTTGCATATCAAAACTGATCCTGGGATATGACTGGAATGTGCTGTTGCTGGGATATGACTGGAAGAAGGCTGGACCAATCGTATCGTGATTTTGCAAATGGCACGAAAATATGAACGAGAATTCTTATTCCTATGCTTGGCAATATTAAATTGAAACAGGAATTTGTCTTAAATTCGGTTTTTATTGGTTTGATAAATATTTCGGTTGTCTTACCTTGGTTGAAAGATAGAAAATTAAAGCTTCATTTACGCTCAACCAAAACGTTTAAGTTTCCACTACTTTCAAATTTTCAGTGGTATTGTCACACTCTTTCATCTTCTTCAGGCTAGTGTCCAGTGGACAGCAAGCAGAGTTGGAAAAAATCATGATTTTTTTTTTTTAAATCAAAAAGATCAGATTTTTGGCATTTAAATTGGATTTTGCACAAAAAAATTTTGTAGGTAGGCTATACCAAGTAAGTTATTTTGTATACAACATTTTTTAGCACTGTTTTTACTTTTTAATTTTACAGCATCATTTTGGACCTTTTAACACTTTTCACACCCTTCCCATGTCCTGCACGTTTGGCGATGCCATCGGGGGCCTTTGAGTCCCTGGCAGGTTTAACCTTGGTGGTAAGGCATTCGTGTCCCCAAACCTCTTACCATCATCATTCCTTGGCCGTTTTATGTACACTGTATTTACGTATAATTGTGGCTGGCTGTTAGTGAATCCCCAGTCCTTGCCAGACACGTTGCTATCGCAACAAATTATTGTTATTATTATTATTATTATTATTATTATAAAAGCCTTATTCTGGAAGACCAAGCAATATGCAAAAGATAACGACTATAAATATGTATGGTTTAAAGAAGGGAAAATCCACATGAGAAAAGATGAAGGAGAAAAAGAGATTATATTTGTAAAATCAGAAGCTGATCTAGTTAAAAATGTTCAAACTAAAACCATACCACACAATGGAGGAGAATGAAAAAGCATATGTAAATGAAATATATGCTGAATCAATTGATGTGAGTCACAACTTGCAAAAAATTCACAGTGGGCAAATAACTCTTTTGCATGTTAATATTAGGAATATAAGAAAAAATTGGGATATGTTTAAGCATGAACTTGACGTAATGAATATAAAATGGGATGTTATTATGGTCTCAGAAATTAGCATTAAGTGTGAAGAAAATTCCTTATATAGTATGGTAAATTATGATTCACATTGGATAAACAGACAGGATACTAAATTAGGTGGTGGTCTGGTCGCTTTTGTTAAACAAGGTATAAAGTGTACTGTCAGTGAATTGAAAATTGCCCAAAATGATGCCATGTTAATAAACATGTGTAAAAATAGTATTAAATTAAGTATATTGCTATTATACAGACAACCAATCACAAATGTTTCAAATTTTTTAAAAGATTTAGGTAGAGTTTTAAAAGGGATCGATAAAACTGACAATATTATTGTTATTGGTGACATGAACATTGATCTACTTGATAAAAAGGATGATAAATATAAAAACCAAAGTCAGTATGGTAGACATTCTTATGAAGTTTTGATGGCAAAATTAGGTTATGAACCTAAAATCAACTCCCCTACAAGAGTTGAAGTAAGAAAAAATAATATCACCAAATCATGCATCGACCATATCTTTTTTAAAACAAAAAAATTGTCAAGTACTGGGTTCACAATCTGTGAAAAACTAGCAGATCACTACTTTGTAGGATTAATAGTAGACCCAAATGAAGAAAGTATGTGCCCTCAGGAAGAGCTGAAGGACAAATCAAAGATGTTTCGAAATGATGAAAATATAATTAAGGAACTGAATTGTGTTGACTGGTCTTATTTACGTCATATGAACTCAACTAATGAAATGTATAATGCAATTGAATCAAAAATTGATGGAATTTACAAGAATAATACTAGAATAAGTTTTATTAAAAACAGAACAGCTAGCAACAAATTAGTCCCAAAGAAAAAATGGGTTACTCCTGACATCCTGCGTGACATAACCACGAAAAACAAACTCTGGAAAAAGATTAAAGACAAAGAAATAGTCGATTCTGAAATTTTACATAAATATAAGGAACTGAAAGCTAAAATAGCAAAAAACATTTATCTGAATAAACAAAAAATTATTAAAGATTCCTTGCAGCAGGAGAACAACAACAAAAAGAATATGTGGCAGAAAATTAATGAACTTACTGGGAATAAAAAAGAAAACATTGATGAAAAGCTGTCCAAAATCTTTCATAGAGAAGGTATAAAGGTTGTCAGAAACAATTTTAATAATAATTTTGTGTCACAAGCTAAAAAATTAAGAAATAAATACAATTATAATAGAAATGGGATAAAGCAGAGAAAAGCTAAACCTTGTGTAAAGCACACCATGTTTGTTAAAGGTGCAGAACCTTTGGAGATTATAAATATTTTGCGAGATATGAAATCCAAATACTCTGTTGGAATTGATGGTTTTATGGTTGATCACTTTAAGAAGAGTAGTGATAACTCTGCTATTTTCTTTTGTTTTCTCATTAACAGTATAATTGAAAAAGAGGATTGGCCAGATAGACTAAAAATTCAAGTTTTACGACCTATTTTTAAAAATGGTGTGAAAGAAGACTATAATAATTACAGACCTATTGCCCTTCTGCCAATTATAAATAAAGTCATTGAAAAGTTCTTTGCTCTTCAAATTGAAAGGTTCCTTGATAAGAATAAAGTCATCATTACACAACAATTTGGATTCCAAAAATTAAAAGGTGCGACTGATGCTCTTAAACTTATTAATGAAATTATTGCTAAAGCATTAAATCAAGGGAAATTTGTAAGTGGTGTCCTCGTTGATATACAGAAGGCATTTGACACTATTGATAGAGATATTCTTCTAAAGAAAATGATTAATTATGGCCTTCGGGGTAAAATACATGCAATTTTAAAAAGCTATTTAAAAAATAGAACTAGCTGTGTCAGATTGAATAATGAAAACAGTAATATTATTGATTGTGAATTTGGTGTTCCACAAGGCTCAATTTTGGGTCCTTTGTTGTTTTTGATTTTTATAAATGACTTGGAAGATTATCTTGGAGAAGCAATATTCCTTCTTTTTGCTGATGATGTAATCTGTCTCTCTATACATTATAATTACGATATAATGATTAGAACACTTCAACATGATTTTGACAATTTTTGTGACTGGTGTTCTGCAAATGAATTATTCTTAAATGAACAAAAAACTGTTTGTATACAATTTCATACACCACACATGGTAATTAGAAACAGAAAAACTATTATTGCTCACAGGCAGTGTTGTAAAAGAGATGGCAGTTGTAATTCTATGTGTTTCAAACTCAAGGATGTAAATGAAGCTAAGTATCTTGGTCTGAACATTGATAAACATTGGAAGCATGACATACACATTCAAAAACTGATTACTAAACTGAAACAGATGTTACCCAAGTTGTATAAAATTAGGAATCTCTTAAATAAAGAAAACAAATTAATTGTTTATAATGCATGGATAGCTTCCCATCTTCGTTATGGGATAGAAGTTTATGGTTTTGCAACTTGTGAACTTATCCAGAAGTTACAGAGAATACATAATAAGGCTGTCAAGATATTGTTTGGCTGTGGACATAATCTATCCACAAAAGAAATTTTTAAAAAAGAAAAAATATTTAATGTTACACAACTGCGAGATTATACCGTTATGTTGAAAAGATTCTTTATTGAAAAGACCAGCTATGAAAGTCTGAAATTAAAAAGGCCTAACAGACACAGTAAAACAGTGCTACCAACAGCTAAGTGTAGAAACAGCTATGGTACCAAATGTTTAGACTTTTATTCACCCTACATTTTTAATCAGCTTAGTGAGTCATTTTACACTGTAAGAAGTTTTTTTGAGCTTAAAAGGTCTTTGAAAAAATTTGTTTTTCCTCAAATTAGTTTTTAACTGAAGTCATTAGTAATTTTATATCTTATACACCAGCATTGTTGACTACTGTCGAATTCCATTTTTATTGTAAATAACTTTAATTTTAATCTTTGGTAACTAGTTTTATTTTTAAAATAACTCTTTGAAGCCATTTTAATGTATGTTAATTTTAAGTTGTAATTAGTTTTATTTTTATTATAATAAGTTCAATATTATCAACTGTTTGCTTTGCACACACAAGTTCCTAGTGAACTTCGTGCCTTTGTATTTATACAATGTAATAAAGCATTATTATTATTATTATTATTATTATTAAATTAAGAATTATTTAAAATTATTATTATTATTTGAACATTGAATTGGAGGGGTAAAAACCGTTAAAAAACAAAATTAAATTCAAAACCTTGATTAACCAAAGTTGGGTGACAGTTACATTTTCATTATGTAGGCTCTTATTCTCAATAATTAGAAAAATTGCACCATACAGGAGAAGGTAAGCATAAAAACGACATTTTGCTTATGCCAACCAAGCCTTATGTCTGTATTTTAGGTATAATATCCGTACAAAACTGAAATTTATCTATCTTGCAATAGGCTAGTAACTATTATCTTCTGGCTCGATTACTGTATTTTCATTTAAGTGTCTCATCAGAAAAAACTAGGGAGGTCTTTTTTTACGGCCTGCTGCAGACATTATTTAACCCACTCTAGTTTCTTTAGTCAACCAGACCCACAATGACTTTCCTAAACTATCTGCACAGTTTCACTCACTTTAGTTCCTGCATTGGGAAATCCCCTGTGCAGGCTAAGAGACTACATAAACAAAAAAGAAACATTGTATTACTTATTGTCTCTTAATGCTTGCTAAATGGTTAGGCGAATACCCCAACACAGAAAATGAACCTATGTTAGATTTTGCTCTTGTGCACTCCAGCAACATTGCAGTTATTTTGCGATACAGTGAAGTATTTTCCAATAAAACAATAAGTTAATGTGCTAACTCAAATCAAACCACCCTGACAGCAAGTATCACTAACTGACTCTCAAAACGATCGTAACATTTGAATTTAGTGCTCATCACAGTGGGCTTTGTAGTACCTTCATTTGCCGGGGACAGTGTTGCCCTCTTCAAGAGGTGTTGTTATGAAGTCTGGCCACTGTACATCAAGTAGGGTGTGTGGAGAGGTGTGACATGCTGCAAGATCTTCCTGTAGGAGGTGTATTCTACGTCCATCAATGGTATAAATTTCTCTTGGCAGTGTTTAATCAAAAAGGAATACAGGGTGGTCAGGGTTGCTTCTATCTTGGTGTTGGAGTGAAGCGTCACTTTTGTTCCCTCCCAACTTTCACCGTGTTCAAACCTTTCACTGAGAGTGGCAATGGCGCTGCGCTTATCAGAACTGGAGGTGGCTTGTATATTCGGTGTCTGAGCCCTGAACCAGTAGCCTAACAGGGGGCAACACTAGCAATTTAGCCAATGGTGTGAAGGGAGAAACCAAGAACAGCTAGGGGGTCAGGCAACCTTTACCAATGTCGGTCGCCACTCGTCAAACGGCCAGGAAAATTCAGCAGTTGGCAACTTGTTTTCTAAAGCTACTCGCCAAAATGGTGACTGATTAACAAACCCTGATACGTAAATTGTCATATCTCCGAAACCGTATTAGCTAGAAACAAACGATTTGTGGCATTGCATGCAGAATTACAGGGGCTCTTCAACCAAGTGTGCATTACTGTTGCTAGCCATTTTATCTGATTGGAGAGTTAGATTATTGTAAACATTAAGGTAGCGGCACAAGTGTTTCTACATAGCGAGGAGGTAACGGACAGTGGCGAGTGTATTTTAATGTCGAACTAAGTTGGGTTAAATTGAATTGATCTACGAATTAATGAACTATTTCTTATTTCTCCAATTGTTACCTTATTATTTTTGTGATTTAAGGCCATTAAAAAAAGAAAAGTTGGTTCTCAGGCCCTCCCGCACCAATATTTTAACGGGAAATAAAACGAAACGACACGACAAAAATAGCTCTTAGTGAGAAATTGAAATATAAAATTACCATTCTTGTCATTAAATAATTGTGTGGACACGTGGTAAGAAGCATTACAAGGCAGTATTCTTTATTTTACCCAGAGTAAAACATAATTCTCCAAAATGTACTGAAAATAGGGTCGAAAAATGAATAAATAAAAAATAAAATTCCACCCGCCCGCATGGATTTCTGGAGAAAAATTCCCTAGAACCAACTTTCTTTTTTTAAGTGGCCTAAAGGAGAAACCGTAGAAGCATAAATTGGATAAGATGAAAGTTGCGTCCTCGACCTCGAAATGCAGCCTTTTAGTGATAAATAATTGTACCCATATGCTATTGTTGAAGTTCTATCTTAAATTTGAATTAAATTCTATGGACAATTCTGTTTTTGTGTGTCTAAAAAAGTCAAAAGTATAAATTCAAAAAGTGACTTGACCAATTGCCGAATAAACCTTCAAAAGCCTGCAGGAGATTTGAATTGGCCTTTCTACTCCCTCCCCAGTTACGCCACTGCCCGAATGTCAGACTACACGGTTAAATTTTGACCTTCTAAAATCAGCCGTTTGATTATTTGTCGGTTATTTACATTTAAATTTAAATTGCAGCAGAAATATTATTTTGCATTTGTTTTCTTTAATGCTTTACTACAAACAAAACTTCGCATCAAACTTTTTTATTTGCTTTAAATTTTGCAGGTATTCACGTTGCCCAGTTTAAAACCTTATTGCAAGTTCAAACTAACAGCTCACGAAGGTTCACGTGTTCGTAAGATTGGTTTTGTCCGGTTCACGAGCCGCAGTGATTCTAACTACAGTGAACACTGCATCACCTGCATGACGAACCAGGGCGACCTCAGCATCTTCAGCATACCGGACTTACGGCGGCAGCTTGTCCATCCTTGTATCAAACGAGAGGATATCAAGTAAGAAATAGCCTACAACCACAGGCGAGTTTGAAAACTAAACTGATGTTTGTTATTGTCACTTTGAATAGGCAGAAGGTTTTCAAACTGTCATTTAACTTTTAGAAAAATTGATCAATTAATTTGCTTAATTAAATTAATTTTACCTCCGAATACTTCCCCCAATTAAATTTTAGCATTTGGTGATGTGCAAGCTGCAAATTCCTGCCTCCATGCTTAAATCCTCGTGAACCAGCCATTGATATCCCAAGGTGTAGACCCGTTGTCGTTGTCTGGTTTTTGAAATTTTATTTTCTTGCGTCTGACAGACCTGTCAACTGAATTTTCCCTCATCATCAATGTTTTAGTTATTAGTAGGGGTGTGCAAGCCTCGAAAGTTTCGAGTTCGAGTCGAGTTTCCTATCTACTCAAACTCGACTAGATTTATCCCAACCAAACTTGAATCCGGTAAAAATGCGATAAATTTGCCATTTTTTGACTGATTTTGACTTTCAAATATACCAAATTCATCGTCTCGACGAGAGCTTTCCAGTGGTGTAATTAAAAGCCTCTAGCTTAAACCATTTTAAAGTTATATCCTAAAAACTGGAAAACTAGTTGTAGACTTTGACCCCTGCAGTCTGTTAAGCAGCATCTTAGCTGTTATTACACTAACAAATAAAAAAATAAATAAAAAAACGACTTGCAAAATAAGTGTGTTCACCAAATTCTCGAACTTGGCGCCGATGCTCGATTCTTCTGTTGTAAACTCTGCTAGGCTGGCATTAAAATTATTCTACTCGCACATCCGTAGTTATTAGTATGGCGTTTCGCTTGAATTTTTCGTCATTTTTCAACGACGTAGGGGATTTTCATCGTCATCGCCCCGAACAAGAGAACCCTTCCATGGTTCATTCCGTTGTTGGATCTCCTGGTGGATTACTGAGGAAGCTTCCAGAAGATAAGGACCTTCTTATAGAAAAAGAAGGGGAGAAATTCCACAAGAATTCCACGATCCTAAAACTTCACGCCTTGCTACTATCATGAAATTACTCCAATTAGATCAACTTGTACAAATATGTGATTAATTTGGTTGTGAAGGTTGCAAGGCAAACTTGGATCCAGAGGATTTTGAGCGAAAAAGATGTGTTACGAGGAAACGCTTTTTATGTTCGCCCGTCTTATCCACGAACCCTGTGAACCTTTTGCTCAAGCATCTCATGGAATCGTAACAAGAAAGACCATTTTCCTGCTTGATTTAACTGCTGGCTAAAAAAGGTGCCGTGAATTACATGCGTTATATGAGGTGCATACACAATATCGATTAGTACGACATATGGCATACATATTTATGTATACACAGTACTGTTTTCTCTTATGATTTTCATAAGCTTTCTCACTATTTTAACTCCAACCTGAAAGTGTTCCAAATATACAAATATTGCATTAGTAAATGGAAGATTTTAAAATTTGGAACTCTTTCAGATTGGAGTTAAAATAGTGAGAAAGCTTATGAAAATCATAAGAGAAATAGTACTGCACTCATATAACATGGTTTCGCTTCACTTTTAATCTCCCTGCTAAGCTGCTTAATGAAGTAAAATTATTTTAATTTTGTCCTATTGTTTTGAGTTTTAATTTCTGTCAATTCTTTTTTTTTTTTTCCCCAGTGGCATCTCCAGCCTTGTTTTCACACGTTATGGTGAAGGTTTCTTCTTGCATTCCTCCAGTGAGCTACAGAGGTTTTCTCTATCAGCTCGCCTTGTCACAGACGTTTCGTGCGAGTTGGAACTCCCAGAAGGTGCTCGTCCACTTCCTGAACCCCAACCTGAAGAAAGGGAGCCTGAACCAATGATCCTTAATGGAGATATGGTACCACCCATTGTTTCTGCTGCCCCATTGGAGGCAGACATCACCAAAGATGTGCCACTTGTTGACGCGGATGCTGATGAAGCAGAAACTGAGTAAGTAACAATAATCTTACGATCAATTCATAATCATAACTAGGCTAAATAGGGGCACTGAATGTTGGTAATTTGATTTTTAATGCCTCTTCTTACTAACTGCATATGCTGAAAGTTCTTGCTATCCTGTCCACATTTAGTAACTGAGAGCAAGTAGTTTCTGAATTTGGGGGGAGGGGGGGGGGCCTGGAATCCAAGGAGATTCCTGGTAAGGATTTGCAAGGACAGCCCCAAAATCTTCAAGTTTGCAGGTAAAAACTGAGCTTAAAATGGGTGGCGCTGCACGTCTACAGATTTGTGTACAGAGCTGGGTATACAGTAGTATCTTGTTCATCCAGCTAATGTGTTCCAATAAATGTATCATGTGTTCATTCGTACCTCGTGAGTTTTTCCACTAAAATAATCCAACAGGTTATGGGTCCAGTTACGAAAAATCAATGAATTTTATTCGTAAATCTTCAGTAGTGAATTTCAAGCTAAATTTTCCTGTTTTAATAATAGTTAAGATTCATTGTGCAGGGCATACAGAAACTGCAGTAGGAGTAGGAAGGTGACAGGCCTCTCTGCTAATACCTTTCCGAAGCTATAAAAGTTACGGCCATTTAAAGGCCAATTACATCCATTTTGACATGCATGTTTTACTTTTGGGTCACTTAAACAATAACTAAACACAAAAATTGCGGTAGGAATACGTTACGTACATCCAATACAACAATTTAATTGCTGCATCATCAAAACACGATATGGAGGCCGCCATTGTTTTGCTGGAACGCGCAGAAATTAACGCCGACAGACGGTGCATATCGATTTCGACTCACAGCCGATTGAGATAGCTCTGTTGGCTGTGCGTAGCTCAAACGTCTGACGGCCTTAGCTGGCCACACTACCGTCGGCCAGATAAGGCCGTCAGACGCTTGAACTACTCACAGCCAAAACAGCTATCTCAATCGACTGCGAGTCAAAATCACCATAAGCACCATCTGTCGGCATTAATTTCTGCGCGTTCCAGCAAAACAATGGTGGTCTCCGTATCGTGTTTTGGTGATGCAGTAATTAAATTGTTGTATCGGACATACGTAACGTATTCCTTCCGCAATTCTTGT
>JAHWFP010167719.1:83245-102234 GCA_023313725.1 Lithobius niger | reverse complement strand
TAACGTAAAGCACAACATCACTTAAACAGATGCAATTTTCTCAATTGTACATTTTATTATTTCAATTGAAAATGATCAATTTTTATCCGTGTACATTTTAACAAGTGAAAATTCAATCATATAACCCCTTTTTACGGCAAACCTGACGTTTTTGTTTGTAATCTAGACACACGCTAGTGTGTCGCCGCCAAGTAACAGTAGATTATCCCATTGTAGACATCCGATTGTTAAAAATTGATTGTTAATGATAAAAAGGCGGCTCACTAGCAGACATGTGTCTGTTAACTGTAAGCAACTGAAAGCATATTTTGGCATGTTGAGGATAAATCCCAATGCGACAGATATGTTTCAAATTGTGGAAAATGTAAGGGGAAGGGTCAGAGATTAAGAAAAACTAAAATTTAAAGGATGAGTGTCCACCAATCATAGAGAAAAAGATGCGTCAATAACGTTGTTTTTATGTTACTGTCTAGCTAGCTAGCTTACTAGCTAATAAGATTTTTCCCATGTTAAATCCCATAGACTTTTTGCTCATGGCTAGCGCAAAATTGCGAAGACCTACGTACCTGAATTTTTGCACACGGATGCATAAGTGATCTGAGGATGGTCCTTTTGTTTAATTGGGGGTTGTAGGGGTAGGATAAATGCGTGGGAGGGTTTTGAAATTTGCCACCGGCGAATTTAAATTTCGTTTCTTTTCCAAGTTGCAACCAAAGATTTTAAGCAACAATGGCTTGAACAATCAAGACTGCTCCTTAGATTTATTGTAAAAATGTAACGAAGGACAAAATAAAGAAACATTAACGTTGCCGTGGATTGCGTAAGAATAAAGGGATGCACGTTAGATGATGGTTACGCAACAATACGAGCATACACGAGCTAAGGGGTTTTTTTTGTTAATAACCCAAAAAACAAAATGCTTCGCGTTCTGCTGTGTTAATAACAGAGACCTTCGGGGGTTTCTGCATGACTAAATGTGAACGAAATCTTGACAAATTAAAGGGAAGTTGCAGGGATAAACAAAACAACTGAAGGGGATGCGCTGATTGAGTGAGAGAAGCGAACGAAATCAGCGATTGTTAGTCAGTGTGTGCAAAAATGAGATTGAAGCATCCTAAACAGACGGTGTAACCTTATGTACGTTCACAGTCCTATGAAAGTTGTGATATCCACCCAAAACCAAAACTGATAGAAAAACCCGCCAAGTTAGCCAAGTTAATCGCACCGAATAATACTTTGGACGTTAAATGAAAACTTGAAGATTACTACCGCTAGTAGCAATCTTCTAGTTTTCATTTAACTTTCGAACTATTAGTATGTGCGATTAACTTGGCTAATAGGATTAACCTTGGCGGCCTTTCCTTGGTGGAATGATATCACTACCTTCAAAGGCCGACCGTTTTTGGAAACTTGGCGGGTTTTTCTACCAGTTTTGGTTTTGGGTGGATTATATATACAGATAATAATAATAATTTATTGGATCAAATAATCACAATAATAATAATAATATTGCTTTATTCAAGTAAAGTATATTGTTGCAGGTACGAGTACCGGCAATGGGTTGTTATTATATTTATTATTTGTTAGAATGTATACAAGTTTTTTTTTTTTTACTATAGTTAGTGAGTTCAATAATTATTTCCATACATGCACAGCTATGAAATACATAAACTATTACCTTTACACTATTTCTTAACTTTAATAGGTTCATCTTTATTTATTTTTTGGGTTAAATTTAAGTTACCATTGTTTGACTTTACTCTACATTTCTCTGTGTTGTTTTATATTTCGTAATTCATTTGGAATTTTATTAAATTCTATAGGTATCAGATAACTCATATTTCTTTTTCCATATGAATTTCGCCATTTTGGTTCTTGTAGCCACTTTTGATTTTCTCTTGTGCTTCTGTTCAACTTTATTTTACATTCATTTTTATAATAATTATTTTTTATTATGTACCATTTCAATGTTGTATCAATTTTTATAATATTTAATTTATTGTAAATTTCGTTATTATTTAATGTTTTTTTATCTTTAAAAAGCACTTTAATTGCTTTGTTAGTAATTTTTTGCGTTTGTCCCATAATACCTTTCGATGTAGTACCGTATACAGTTAAACCATAATTTACATTTGACATTATTAGCGCATCAAAGACCATTTTCTTATTTTTTATGTTTAATGTTCGCTTAGGTTGTATAGCGTTGGTAACATTCTCCTTAATTTTTGATTTAATTTATCTATATGTGTAAAAAATTCCCAGTTTTTATCTAATTCGATTCCCAAATACCTTGCACTATAAACTCTTTTTATCTGTTTGCAGTTACCATTGCATTCACATTTCTTGTCACATATTTTGATTGTTCCGAGGTCCTCGTGCATATGTGATATTATAATTGGTAAATAACTTGTTTTCTCATTTTTTAATATTAAATATATTTGTAAATTATCAAAATCATTCTGAAGATTTTTCAACATTCATTTACCATCATTATTTATCGATAGCATGAATATATCATCAGCGTATAATGTCAAATAGTTTTTCCATTGTGTATCGGCAATGTCATTTATATAAATTAAAAATAATAGGTGCCCCAACACAGAACCTTGTGGAACACCATATTAAATTTTTGTCCATTTACTAAAGGTATCCCCAATACTAGTGGTGTACCGATACCATAATTCCGATTCCGATGCCGATTCCGATACCAAAAACCGGTTCCGTACGGTTCCGATACCGGTTCCGATTACCACATGGCAGTGCCACAGCGAATGGAAAAAAATAATTAATAATGAATTATTTGTGTTCAGGGAATACAGGGTTTTGCTGTGGCTAATTTTTATAAATTTACATACATTTTTCAACGAAAATTTTGATGTATAAATTTGTATAATTAAAATTAAAAATTTAATTTGATTAGAAAATTAAATTAAAATTGAAAAAATAGTTGAAATATCGTTGACCGGTAATCATTTTTTTTTTAGATAGGATTTTGCTTTCTGGATTAATGCCAAGACCATTTTCTAGTGACACTGATCATATGATTTAAAATTTTAGCTTTCCAAATGAATCAAATTTAAATTAAAAAAAAATTGTTTTTTAAATTTTAAATTTAGTTTAAAAAAATTTAAATTAAATAAAAAAAACTTAAGTTAAAAAATAGTTTAAAATAAGCAGAAAGTTGAAACGATTTTTTTTAATTCTGATCTGGACCTGCATTTTTAAATAGATTTTTTGATTCTTGATTTGGCCAAGCCCTTAACGAAGCTGACATGATTTTAAATTTTTGTTTTCTGAATGTATTAAATTTAATTTTTTTTTAAACGTAAAATAAAATCAAAAAATTTAATTAAATTAAAAATAACTTGGTCTAAACAAGAGCATGCTGGAAGATTTTTGCAGCCCAGATGCTTAAGTGTCTTAGCAAAGCTTTGTACATTTGAAGATTTTCGCAGTCCGGATTGAGTGCATGCACTGATGACTCCAATCAAACACACGATCTAGAAACAAAATGGCGGTGGAGGATTTGCCAAACGTGAAACGTTAGCCTTGGGTTTAGCAAAATAGGAAATAACTTAATGATAATAAAGTCCTGACATCCTTAAACAAACAGGAATCGACTATAACGTATTCTGCTTAGTATATTACCATCCTAGATGGGATTTTATGGTTATGTGATGCAAACTACTCAACAAAAGTTGGTGTAAACAGGTAAGTGGCCCAATAAAAACGCGCGAAAATGTGTTAGTTATTCATCCAAGACCTACTATCAAGCTCAGTTTTATGATGATTTAAGCTACTGGAATTAATTTTCTGCTCCAAGATCGCTAAGATATTCTTTCCAATTATCACATACCCCTGGAAAAGGGAAAGTAGATGACAATATCAAGTGATTTAGTGGTCTGTGCCGATTTTTGAAAGGTACTCAGTATCGGCCAGCCAAGATAGCGGTTCCGGTAGCGGTTCCGATACCACGGAACCGTACTCAGAACCGGAATCGGTATCGGAATCGGTACACCACTACCCAATACAAACACTACAATGTCTTCCTGTCAAATAACTGTTAATTATATTATAAATTTTGCCTCTTAGTCCATTTTTATAATTTTTTCCAGTAAAATATCTTTTGTTAATGTGTCAAACGCCTTAGTTAAATCAATTGGTCATCATGGTCATCGTGGCTGAGCGGTGAGAGAGCCCAGCCTGGTTGCTGGAGTTTTGCGGATCTGGTCGAACCCCCTGGAAAGGGGATCTTGGCAAAGTTCCCGCCAGGACTGCCGGCCAGGGTAGCGTGAGAGGTTACCATGCTTCTTCAGCGGCTATGGGATGTATTCTGGCTAATTTTGGACAATCTTTTGGCCCCGACGATAATCGGAGATTTTTCGGATGGAATCCCCTCGCAGGAACCTTCCTTTACCGGATTTCTTCTCTAAAAAAAATGTTGGTAATGTTCAAATTTGAGCCGGTTTAGCTATACAAGCATTAATTGCTTCGGCTGACACAAGGCTCGTGCAAATTTTAAAAAATAAATAAATAAAAAAATAAAAAATTAAAATTGTGCCAACATATTTTCCTTCATTTAATGCTCTGCAGACATTATTTATATTTTCAAGTGCATTGATTGCACCTGTTCCTTTTCTATATCCATATTGGTTTTTATTTAACACTTCATATTTTTCAAGAAAATCTTCTATTTTTGTAGAAAAAAATTTTTCGATAATTTTATTCAAAACGGGCAATAGTGAAATTAGTCTATAATTATTAAGATCATGTACATTTGGTTTTTTGTAGACTGGCCTTTAACCTGTTTTATCAGATTGTCAGGCCATATTTCAGTTTTTATGATACTATTAATTAATATTATCGTAAAATCACTAGTTTTCTCTTCTGTTTCTGCAAAATGCTCCATCAAAAAACCATCATATCCAAACGACTTTTAAACTTTTATTTGATTTATTATTTTTAAAACATATATTTAGTAGCTTCAATAATTCCCATTGTATTTTTAATTTTCCTCCCTTTCTTTGATTTGTTCTTCCTAGTCTTCAAATAATTTTTTTTATTTTTTTATTATTTTTTTCAATCTAGTTTTTATATTTGGAATCTGTTTTTTAAAATGATCTGAGAAATTTTCACAAATATTACTTGTTTCTTCTTTGAAATGCTTCTCAAAATGATTTTCAATAGCCGTGGCCTTTCCTTTATTTCCAATTAACTGATTTTTTTCGTCTTTTTTGTGCTCTTCAAAATAGTTACTATAGAAATTTTCCTTTGCGATTTTAATTTTTTTCTTACTTTCTTTTATATTTTTTTTTATATTTTTCATAGTATTCTTTTAAATCATGCATTTCCTTTTTTTCCTTTTTTTTATATAATTCCACAATTTATTTTTTCATTGATTACGCTTACAAGATCATCATTCATCCATTCATTTCTACACAATTTGTTTTTATCATTTTTTTGTTGTTTATTTCTTAATGTATTTATTTTTATGATAAATTGCCGATATAACCTCCTCAATCCTGGCTTATATTTCATTTGGATCGTTTAGGTTTTTAATTTCCTTCCAATTTACTTTAGCTGAGCAATTATTTTTTTTTATTTCTATATCTGTATTCTAATTTATTTGTTTGTTGTTTTGTATTTCGTAATTCACTTTGAATTGTATTAAATTCTAAAGGTATCAGATAACTCATATTTCTTTTTCCATATGAATTTCGCTATTTTGGTTCTTGCAGCCACTTTTGATTTTCTCTTGTGCTTCTATTTAACTTTTATTTTACATTTATTTTTATAATAATTATTTTTTATTATGTACCATTTCAATGTTGTATCGATTTTCATAATATTTGATTTATTGTAAATTTCGTAAATAAATAAATAATAAACTTTATTGCAAACAAACAAAATATTTGTTTATGTTTCTTTAAAACATAAACGAATAAATCAAAAAATAAAAAATAAAGTGCACAGAAGAGAGAGGGGGAGGGGTTGGTGGGGGGGGGGGGGGTCGGCCACACTAGGAATTACCGAAACATTGGTAAATACGGTTTTTAAATGCTTGAACAGAAGCGACGTTTTTGATTTTTGCAGGCAGATCGTACCATAACTTAACACTTTTAGTGAAAAAGGAAGATTGGTATTTATTAGTTCGAAATCGGGAAGTTGTGAAACTGCAACTATCGCTGAGTCTGGTAGGATAGTTGTGAGTCGCAATAGCAGAGTAAAAAGTTCAAACAAATAGGATGGTTCTTTAAATTTAAGCGTCTTATACACCATCACAAGTGAATGCCAAGCTCTTCTGTTTTCCATGGAAATCCATTTAAGCTTTTTTATATTTTCTCTGACACTCTGATACTTTTTAATATTAAAAATAAAACGAACACACGCGTTCAGGACTTTATGAACTTGGTTCAGCAATGTTTTTGAAGCATTGAAATAAATCAAATCATCATAATCAAGTTATGGAATAATTAATGCTGTCGCGAGATTACGTTTAGTTTTAATGTTAAGAAAATGCTTGAATCTTGCAAGATATCTAAGCTTTTGTAACGCAGATCGGCATTGCGTGCTAATGTGATCCTTCCAGGACAAATGCTTGTAAAAGATAAGGTTTTTTACATGATGGGATGTTTTCAATTTAACATTGTTAATTGCAACAGATTTGTGGTGAAAAAGCTCCTTTAGAGTACAAGCTTGAAATAACTGGGGCGAGGCAATAATAATATGTTGACATTTGTTTTCATTGAGTGAAAGACCGTTTGCACTTGACCAGTGGGTATTGTTATCAAGGTCAGCATTTAAGTTCGGAAAGTGTAACGGCAGCATTTTCAAGAGAAAACTTTTTCCGGTCTGTACATCATCGGCAAACTTATGACGATCACATCTGGTGATGCAGTCTGGGAGATCATTTATGAAATAGAAAAAAGAATAGGCCCAAGGATAGATCCTTGAGGAACTCCAGACGCAACATCCATAAACGATGAGGTATTACACGAACGCATTGTTTGCGACCAGTAAGGTAACATGTTACCACTTTACAGCAACAGCATCAAGGCCATGGCGTGGAGCTTGGCTAACAGAAGAGCATAATTAACTGTATCGAAGGCTTTAGCAAAATCCAAAAGCATAAGCGAAGTAAATTTAGAGTCATCAATTGCCTTAAGAATATCATCAGAAATTTTAACAAGAACTGTAGTTGTGCTGTGTCTGAAACGAAAGCCAGGTTGTTTTGAATTAAGAATATTGTATTCATCAAGGTAGCTTTTGAGCTGATTGTCCACAGCACGTTCAAGAACTTTAGACAAACAAGGCAAAATGCTAATGGGGCGAAAGTGTGTAACATATATACTTAGATTTACCATTTTTTTTAAATAGGGGTAATAACTGCTAATTTTCAGATAGTGGACGTAATAGAGACGTAATAGAGGTATTAGAAAAAGACGTAAGACGTAATAGAGAAATTAATTATGTGGGTTATTGCTGGGACAATAAATGGTAGAAATAACTTAATTATTTTAATATTAATGTTGTCGAAACCGTTAGCATTAGTGGTAATGCTGCCACTAACATCAACGACTTCATTCTCAGTTATGGTGCCAAGAGTGAATGTTGTAATCGGTTTAATGTTTAGATAAAAAGATATCTGATTATTAAGCAAATTTGGATCGAAATTGGCAGAATTTTGATTTTCAATAAAATGTTTGTTAATGGTGTATGGATTGATATCAGTAACCTGACTATCAAAAGCATTTCCATGAACCTGTAGCTGGCTGAGATAATTTCACAACAATGTAGTGTTTTTCTCGTTGTTAATCCGGTCATCAAATGTTTTGACCTTAGCGAGTCTAACAGTCTTTTTTCCTGTATTCCTTAAAACTTTGTATTTTCCCCAATGAACAGGATTCTTAGTTTTATTAAATAACGATTTTGCTCTATCACGCTTTTTCATAAGAGCTTGAATCTCATTGTTAATCCAAGGAGAGGCTGACTGGATGGGGCCAGTCCGAACCTTACTGTTCGTGTTTAGCATAACCTACGTCGAAGGCATTTCGCCTACACAAAGAGGCAACAGGGCAGGGTAGCCTAATGGTAGCACGACTCTCATTTGCCAGAGATCTCGGGTTCGAGCCTGACCTCAGCCATCCCTGTTATTTTCTGGCAGCGAAGGTCATGTGATGCCTCATGCTCATGTCCACTGCGGCATATAAAAGTCCTAGGAATTTCCGATTGGAATTACCTATCAAATTAATAGATAAAGCACATAGGCTAGGGCCGACACCAAAGTGAGTTGCCCAAGCCTTTCTTGTGGCAAGTCACCCTCATGATAAAAACACTTCAGAGTTCAGAGTTAACACGACTGCCGTACAGTATGCAGTCATTTGCAGATCAACACGGTAGTCGTGTTGACTGAACTCTGATCTTTGTTTTTATGTTGAGGACGCCTTGCTAGGAATCGTAGGCAAAAATGCTATTCGTGTAACTTCCTTGGGTGTTGGTCCTATGTCCCTCTCCTTTTTTGGAGCTAATACTTCGGATTGGAGCGTAACCTCCAAATCCACACAGTAAATGTATTTAAAGATGGAAAGCATTTGTGCCTTACATTGTCAAAAGTCATTAAGCCGAAAGCTTTAGTTTTGAGGAAAAAGATTAACTATAAAATCTTGAAAAAAAAATAAATAAAAGTACCTACCCACCAATGGTCACTACTTCATTGAAGGAAAAAAATACTACATAAAATGCTAGATTTTACAGACTAATGTCCGTTTAAAAATCACTTTTTTTTTTATTTTGTGGCCCTAGTTTTGAAAATTGTCACTTCTTTCAGTAACTGAAAAAAAATCACGGCAAAATATAACAATCCTGTTATTAGTAAAATGTAAACCAATCTCAAGACAACATTACTCATCCGTAATTACGTCCTTAACTCTTCCAAAGGCATGCCACAGGTTACCTCAAACTCATGTAATGGAAGTGAAGTGGTTGTGCTTCTCATCATGACCAAACAATGCCCCTCTATACCCCGACAATTCCCCCTCCCCCAACCCAAAAATGTACTTATTCATTTAAATAAGAATAAATAAAGTCCAAAGAACCTTCAAAAGTAGCTAGTTCTACATGCTGAAGGATGACGTTGAAGTCTGGCATTACGATAGTGCAATTTCCAATCTAATGTTAATTCTTATTTTAACTTCAAAAAGTGCTTAAGCTCTTCTTCTGATGGCTGTTTGAGGCTTCATTAAATCTGAAGGAACCTTCTTATGTGTAACTGCAACTGGTCTGGGTTTAGTCTTTATTATTTGACAGGGGGAAAAATCTTTGACTATAGCTCGAATTTGGAGTAAACTTTAAGGAAGGTCCGAAAAATTCTTAAGGTCTGTGAACTTCATGAAAACGTTTTCTGAATATCTGTTGTCAAATTCGGAAAGCGTGAAAGAACCTCAACGCAAAATGTATGCGGACCACGAAAGTAATATTACGACTTGGTATCGTACAATTACGGTATTCTATAATTAAAGATCTGAACGTAATTTTTAAAGTACAAAAACCAGCCACCAGTAAATTTACAGCGCGCCCCTTAATTGTCGTATCATATGTCGTTGAACTCTATGTTGTCTGTCAGCCCTATAATGCGGTCGAGTCGTTGTCGGTCTGTATTTTTACTTCTAAACATACTTTAACGTTGTAGTTACACTCGCTTACATTCGTAAATCCGTCCAGAATTTTAACGAACAGGTCCCGGTAGACGGGGCAATCAGTCAACCTGCAACCGAGAGTGAGTTACGAGATTGGTCCTTTGAACCCTGGCGTTTGTTTTTGTTCTGCTGAAGTCAGGCTTAGGCACCAGACCTACTTGGCATCTTTCCGGAATGCTGACATCTAATTTAACAGTTGTCGACTCAGCTCACGATAAGTGCCTAATGGATGCAGAATATTTTTACTACATGGTTTGTTTGGGAGGCTTGCTTAACCAACTGTCTGTGGCCTCAAAACGCAACATATATCTGACGCTCTACATAATCATGAATCTCGGCTAAAGGCAATGTGGTGTTGGTTGATGGGGGTCTGCTTATTTTCAACAATTGTTTGGCCGAAACTAATTAGCTATTTGCGTAGTTAGGCTGTTCTACTAATCAGAAACCAGATAGTAAACAGGGATGTCCCACCCAAATAAAGCCCTCACTACGTACTGGTGGCTCCCTCTAACGTGCAAATAATAATAATAATATAATTGTTGCTACTGCAACTAGACTGCAATATATAACTGACAGCCAAAACTAAGATTAGTACGAGGACACTCCGACTGCATTATTTGCTGATAAAGTAAGACAGGTCACCTTGGTTAAAAGTAAAGGCTGGTCCACAAAAAACTGACGACCCCAAATTTTTTAAGTCCAAACTTTTTTGTTAGCACCCTCCAGAACCGTAAAAGATCAGATTATGTCTAATAGAACGGGTAGTTTTGAAGTCCATTTACGGTTCTGGAAGGTGCTAACAAAAAAGTTTGGATTTAGAAAATTTTAAGTCGTCAGTTTTTCGTGGACAACTCTGTATTTAGTGAGGGTGACATAACCCCATCATAAGGCAGACTATTCCACACGTTGACCACACGATTATCGAAAAAGTGTTTTCGACCTTCTAACTTTGTTAACGATTCACAGATAACTTTTCTGGGTGCCCTCAATTGTACTTTCACAATTCCACTTACGAAATCATAGGTACCGATATCACTGGCACCGGTGGAATTTTCACTTATTTTCGACTTTCAGTTGCTGGTGCGACATTCTAATTTATGTGTGTGATTCCAATCAGGTTCATTTGAAAGGCGGGAATGTCTTCGTTGCAATAATGGTAATAAAAAGGGTCGTTAGGGAACGAGCTACTTCCGTTTTAGTATAGGCTGGTATTACTGGCACCGGTTGATTAATCGCTCATTTTTCACTTTCAACTGCTGTTGTGACTACCCGAATACTGGAAGCAAAAATAGAACGGTGCATGTGATACGAACCCTTATAGTAAAACGGACGTAGCTTGGTTCCTTACAGTGACAGACCCTATTGATTACCCTTGACGCAATGAAGACATTCCCACCTTTCAATAGAACCTAACTGGTTTCATCCACTTGAAAGACAAACGTCACGATGGCAGTTGAAAATTGAAAATAAGTGATAAATCGAACGGTGCCTGTGGTACCAGCCCCAGCAAAATGGGCGTAGCTTGGTTCGTAAAAGTGATAGATCCTTTCAATTTCCCTTGATGCAAAGAAGATATTCCAACCTTTCGAATGAACCTAATTAAAGCCATCCACCCAAATTAGATACGTTACAACAGTAGTTGAAAGTTGACAATGAATTTGAAAAATCGAACGAACCTCTGATACTGGTTCCTAACATCGTAGACCCTTTACATCGTTACAGTGATGAGACCCTTTCAATTCCCCTTAATTCAAAGAAGACTTTCCCACTTTTCGAATGAAACAAATTCTACTGAAAATCTGAATTAGTAACTACGTCGCAGCAATTGAAGGTTGTAATTTGCCAAATTTAGACATCTGTAGGCATTAGATAAGGCCGAAAATATGGCCGAGAATAATGAAAATTACCAATTACGGCCAAAAATTGCCTAAAATGACCATTTTCCTCCAATGTAAAAAATATTTAGGACTGACATTTTAATTACGTTCATGCAAACTACTTTAATCTCAACCATTTTTTTTTTGTAGCAATAAAGGTTAGTTAATAACAGAACATAATACCAAAAGTTGGTAATTTTGATAAATTTGGGTAAAAAACCTCAAAAATTACCATTTTCCTCCAAACCTTTACGAGATATGGAAAAAAGTTGTAGGACCAACATTCTAGATTACATTAAACTAAGGAGGTTATCAGCCCCGAGGAGGAGGAGAGTTGGTGACGAGAGGGACAATTTAGCTGGAAAACGCAATGTATTCTGAACTAACAATTATAGGTACTGTAACAACAAGCGTGTAAAAATCTACGCTAGTTGTAACTTAGCTCTAATTACTAGGAAACAGGCTTTGGGCCTATTGTAGGCGGAGCGAACAGACCTTTATTTCAAATTTATATTTAGTGTTTATTTTAATGACTGCACCATATTTGTTAATGCTCCTTAAAAATCTATGAGAAATGCTCACTCAGCTAAGTTTGGGCTATTTGCCTTTTGGTGTGACGAACTGTTGTTATTTGCAGGCCTTTGTCTTATTTTAGCTTTATTTTCAAACAGGCCAAAGCTATCTTATTTATAATTGATCAATATTATATTAATAGGCTTTCATTTGCTCCATCATTTAGTGTCTGTTTAGCTTCTTTCCACATCTGACACTAAATTAATATAGTTGCAAACCTGTTCACGTTGCCTTTTGGATTTATATGTCAGACTGCCTGAGCACGGAATCGAACCCACGATCTTTGGAACCAGAAACCGAGGTCTCTTCCGAAGGTCGTGGGTTCGATTCAGGCAATCTGTCATATAAGTTCAAAAGGCAACGTAAATAGGTTTGCTTCTGTATTAAATTGGCTCGAGCCTTCGGCTTGCAGTCCTGTGTTCCGACATTAAAGATGTGAGCCATCGCCGCCACCATCGCCGCCGATAAAAATAAAACGTCACGTTTGTCATGGCTGGTTGGGCTGCCGCCGCTAATAATTCTGACATTGTTTACAACAATAATTACTCCCGCGCAAAGTGCCTTCCTTAGATTTGTTATTTGTTATTTATTCTAAATGATCCTGGGCCGTACGCCATGCGCCCAACTACGGAAATAAAATGGTACACTAGAAAAAAAAAAAGAGAAAAAAACTAACAACTGTACAACACTAGAACTCCACTGCACCCAAACACCACAACTACAACACACCCTGCCATCCGGCCAGTAGCAAACATGGTCCACCTGCACACTCCCATTATGATCCAGACTGTGCTGTCACAGGTCCGCTGAAGCAAAGAGACGTGGGACAGCCACCCAATGCACAGAACTAAATGCGCACTCCTGTAGCCTTGGCAAACACAGCAACAGCACGGAGTCGCCTGGACACGCAACTACCAGTTTGAGATAAAAGGCCTGAAACCGTCGAATGTAAACTAACCCACCTAGCGATACCCCGCCTCTGAACTACAAATCGCTTACAAAAATATAGAAAATGTTCGACAGTCTCCTCACATTGGCACGTCATGCAATTAGGTGAAGTCACCCACCCAAGCCTGAACTGGTGTGCACGAAGCAGCGAGTGGCCCTAGATTACAAAATGTTAATAATAAAGCATTTCACTGTAAGCCAAACAATCATCTGAGCGATAGTTTTTAACAATAATTAAAAAATTCAGCAGGTTGGCAATGCTGCCGCTGGTCTAACACTAGTCTTGACAACGCCACCAACGAAAATATTGATGCGCACACCTCTATCACGCACGGCGACAGCGATCTTAAAACCACATTATAATCCATCAGTAACGATCACAATATTGTAGGTCAAAAAGTGTTAGCTCTTAGGCCTACTTTAGCCTTTAGGCCTAATATTTAGTTGTCATTTTTATTTCGTAAGTAGGAGCTGCGTTTGAGATTAAGCCTATTCATTAATGCACCACGGTTTCGAGTCCACACGTTACCGTGGCAACGAGGAATATTTACACTATTAGATGCAGACATGTTGTTTCGTGCTGTGTTTAAATTACGTCGTCCGATGTATTGTTCGTTTTATATGTATAGCTTCGCCGTGATACGACGATTTCGGTTTCATATTCGGGATTCTCATCGCTAGTGTAAATACCAGTTTCGTTGCCATGCTGAAGGTAATCCCTCCAAGCATTCGTTTTTTCAAATGATGCTAAGGTGTATCGTACCGGAATCCTTTTGTTTTTTTATGTTTGCGTTTCTTCCTGTAGTGGTTGAATGCAAGGGCCAGTTGTTATTATTTCATTGAATTACGTCGAAAAAGGTTATCAGCTAGAAAGAAGAAACGAAAATTTAATTTTCCGTGTTTTTTTAAGTTTACTTGACTACCACCAGCAAGGTGTGTGCGTCGTCGGAATTCCTTAACTATTCACGATTCCAAATTTACAATGGTGAGTGTTAGAAATAAGTTCGAAAATTTGTTATTTCTCCCGTAATAATTGTTCGATTTACGTCAAATTTTGGCTCAGCAATACTGTTTGGGGTATCAAGCGTTGTACCAAATTTCATTCCAATCCGATCTTTCGTTTGGGCTCCACCCAGACTAAAAATGTGCAACCAACGGACCAACGGACCAACCAACCAACATTTTGCAATTTGGTGTCCGTTATAGGCTACGCTTCACTCGCCTCGCTCGCTCGCTCCGCCAACAACAATGATGTAGCACTAAACGCGCTACTTCAGAACCACGTGCTTCTAGATGTAACCCCATTTTTATCAAAAGGCATTTCCCGACAAACTTTCTCCAACAAGCTGTACCCTATGGAAATTAACATAGGCGCATGACCTAAGCTGGTTAGTAACACAAAATCAAAGATGTTGAGGGAAGTTTTTCTGAAACTTAGATGTTCACCCTACGCACCCGATTCCAAGGGTTTGCAAAGATTTTTACCGCATGAAGAATTTCCCCCAATCTGAGGTCTACCAATGAGGACCTAGGACAGAATAATTTTCAAGCGGGAAAGTGAAACAAACTTTGTGGAACACAGAAAAAAAGGTGACTGAGTCAGTTATGCCATTCAAAATGCGTGAAGTAAAAAAAAACATGGAAACAGTTAGTGATGTGTAATGGTACAGTCATACCTACATCAGCTGTTCCTGCAAAATATTTGTTTTGTTTTTTACCAAACACCACTTTCATTTTAAACTAGTTGTGCCTGTGCGCATGCTGTGCAGCCCCCTCCCCCTGCCTCCCTCCAGGTGTTTGGTCTTTGGTTTTAAATTTATCAAACCATAGGAGTAGAGTTGTGTTTGGATGGATAAGCAACTCACACCTCAAATGCATTAGCTGAAGTGCGTAGTCTTTGATGGACTGCGTGACTCGCGACTTATCCCATAATTCAGAGCGTGTCTGTTACTTCCGCCTGACCAAGCCGCCTTCGCCGCCATTAAGTTTTGGTTGTTCCGCTCGAAGACGAGCATGATATTTACATCGCGGTGGAATTTTCTGTAAATGGTAAGTCCTGTACTATATTGTTTATGACGTATCAAACGTAGGCAAGATAGAGATTGTTACATCGCCAGGTGTTTTGTATCAAAGTTTGACAGTCGAAACCTTACCGCCGATTGTTGGGGCAGTAAATATCGTATTATTCTAAACATACGAGACGGGGTACTTAAAAATCAAGGCCCACTGAGATAGTAGCTGTGCTACACTCCAGGCCCGTCAGCTTTGTTTTAGTTAGCGAAAGACACGCCAGGAGCCGTCCAGTACCGTACGGCCTGAGAACTGAAGGGAATTGGTATCTGAACGAATTGTATGCAGAAGAAGCCCTCTCCTGTAGAAGTCGATTGCGTTGCTTTGCGTAGGTTAATCAAAATGCCACCAGGAGCCGTTGAGTACCGTACGGTCTGCAGGCCAATAGGGATGTTTTTAAAGTCAACGGCTTGCGAGTCGCTTGGCCGCGGGAAACGCTTTCCCATTGAAATAACAAACAGGCAGCGTTTCAGCTTGCAAGCGAGTCACAAGCGGCTGACTTTAAAAACATCCCTAATGGGAGTTGTCCAAGCCGGACAAGTGAACTCTATGAAGGCGGGGTGGGGGCAGTATAAAAAAAAAAACAGAGAGAGACCGATAGCCGTATTCCATTTTGGGAAAAACTTTTGCGTTAATCTAAAATAATAGATTTAACATAAAATGTTATGTTTGTTACGTTTAAATAATAGCTTAAAATATTAATTTAAGGATTTATTAAAATGCATTTGTTTATCTTTTAAAATATTTCACGATTTTAATTCGCACTAGTTCGGTGACATCCTTCCCCGACAAATGCTTACCAGTGCTACAAAATGCTGTTACACAAAATAAAATTTTCAGTAAATTAAGAAAGTACAGTGGTAAAGTACCTTCAAACGTGAGTATAAGAAACGACACCATCTTAATTTATGCAAAGTACTATAAAAACATAATAAAATCATTGAAACTACACAAAATTAACCAAGGGTAACGTAACAAAAGTAACAGATACACCTCTCCCCCCCCCCACCTCCCCTTTCCCTCCAAGAAAACAAAAGTTTGAACTTTCAAATAATTTTTACCTTTAAATTCTAAACCAATACCGGCATTGCTTGCTTATTAAAGATATCGTTATTCTTTTATTTATGAAAAATAAAATATGAATTTTATGAAAATAAAATAAAAAAATCTAACTTGTGCTCTAGTTCTACGGTTATAGATAATTTGGATGATGTTAGATTAAGCAGGTAACGGGTTTATTGTTTAAAAAAAAAACCGAACAAAGCCTGCTAGAGGGTCTGGGGGAGTGATGGCAAGTCCCTAGCTGGGTCCATAACGAAGTCTTGGAGGCTGAAGTAATTTACGATCATTTAGAATAACAAGTTAATCATTCCATTTTGGTTTGTTTGGGTTTCGGGAAGGGGAAAAGGTGGCGGCAAACATCATTGCCATCCCTTTACTACAAAACTGTTTAATTGTATCTGGCACGTTTCCAGAATGGAGAAAAAAGGTAATGAAAGGGCGTGGAGACGCGGACAGTCTGAAGACAAAAGCAAGATTATTTTGTTATAATGCTTGCACATTCTGAATGCATTTTTTCCCCTTTCTTTCTGGCTGTAAATTTGGAAAACCTAACTAGTCAAACTCGCTCTTTCCCATCAGCTGCCTACTTAGGCTAACTTCTAACACTTTTGGAACGAACGTCGGGCTTTCTCTGCTGGAAAGAATCCTTCCTTCAATTCCGTGCGCCAAAAATGATACAAGTTAGCCAGTTTGGATAAAGGAAGCCAGCCAACGAGAATGAACAGTATTTCTTTTTTACTATCCTTTCCGCACACCAATTACTAATGTATACTACCTATGCGTTATTGAATTTCGTATTTTACTTCGCTACCCGTTACGCTTTAAACAGAGAGGATGAATAATTATCAAACGAAGCATAGCGAGATGCTGCGCCTAGAACGGGCTTCTCCCGCATACATTCTTTCAGATACCAATTCCCTTCGGTTCTCAGGCCGTACGGTACTGGACGGCTCCTGGCGTGTCTTTCGCTAACTAAAACAAAGCTGACGGGGCTAGAGTGTAGCACATCTACTATCTCAGCGGGCCTTGCTAAGAATGCATTACATTTGCAAGAAAACCGGTGTAGAATGAGTCGTCTTCTTGTGACAACAGTAAGTTAAACCAAGTTAAAATGTCGTCGTAGCAGAAAAAAGACGAAAAGCTCAGAGAATCTCGGAGTAATCTCCAGCGGATTCAACTGCGATGTCGTCTGTTTTATCCACCATGTTGAAAGATGGGGTAGAGGGATTAAACCTAGCGCGTTGGGTGTAAATTTCCGATCACGCGGCCACGCATGCTCACTACTGGCGTGGCGGCACGTCCTTTGATGCCACGCCTTTAAATTTCCGGTTAGTCAAGTTGCTTATCCATCCAAACACAACTCTACTGCTATGATCAAACCGAAGACCGAGCATGTGAATGGCTCCCACATATGCCCTCTCCCCCACAATTACATTAACCCCCAATCCCCCCACTCCTGCCTACTCCCCCCCCCCATACAGGCTTGCCAGTCTCCCCCTCCCCGAATACGTCGCCCCGTGACAGTCTCCCTTTGGTGCAGCCCCGGAAAAGTCGCTGGCGTGTGTTTGACTGAAGGCTAAAAAAAACCGTATCACTGAGAAATCCAACCTTCAGTAAGCAAGTAATCCCATGTTTAAGTTAATCCTTTGAAACAATTCACTTCGGTAGCACGCATTGCTCGCCACACACACTTGCCCTGGCACCCTCTTCCCCCTGAAAACGCCGCCCCGTGACATTTCCCCTTTGGTACAGCCCCAAATGTTTGACTGAAGGCTAAATCCCTGAGAAATCCAGCATTCAGTAATTAAATAACCGTATGTTTAAGTTAATCCTTTGAAACAATTCACCACGGTACCGTGCATGGCGACATTGTTGCAAGCAACGATTGTTGCCGCCCACTTAAAAAACAATTCAACTCCTTTCTGGAAGTGAACATTTAGGAAATAAATGCGCCTTTCCATCGTATCAGGCCGCAAATTCGAACCAATCGTCGTTTGGTTTAAAGTTGTCTGGTTTAGTAGACATGGGTTGTTTTTTGTTTTTTTTATCTCAAACACCGACAATGCACAGTCCACGCGACTAAAACTTTGTTGGCCGCTTTGGTAACACACCAATACCAAAAAACGAACCCAAAAACGGTGCGGCAGGTCTGGTAAGTGGCGCCATCTCTTCGAAGACTTTAGAAAAAGTGTTATGACCCGAACTTGTAGTCCAAGGCCTTCAATATACGGCGACATGGCAGGTTTGGTAAGTGGCGCCATCTGTTCGAAGACGTTGGAAAATTGTCCCAACCCGTATTTGAAGGCGAATCCCGTCAACAGATGGCACTACAGGGTGGGGTACTTGATTGTACGACGGAATGGCATGGACGGTGACTTGGCCGCCTGCTCCGTATTATATATGTAGATGGTATAGCTGACTAAGTCACGTTTCGTGATTTAACCCTTTTTTCATGGTTGACAAAGTTCGTTATACTTTTCTGCTTGAAAACGGGTCCGACCTGCCTTCCGAAACGTTGTGTTTTATTGTTTTATAGTGTCTGCGGCCTATCTTGAGTTCTCCGCAGAACGAACACAGATAATCGATTGTACGTTTTTAGTAGCAGTGTGCCTTGTTGATATCCAAGATGGTTGCAAAAGCAATGGCGGCCGTCGATTAAAGCCGCCCATCCAGGAAGACGTGGCCGCTCATAAAATACTCGCAGGAATCAAGATGCGCCGCGCACACAATAGTGTTTTATTGATTTGTGCGCTATCTGATTTTT
>JAHWFP010167719.1:54569-78245 GCA_023313725.1 Lithobius niger | reverse complement strand
GGCTTACAGGTCTTTTTCTAATATCTGTTCCTTTAGGACTTTAAGTTTTTTAAGGCTTACATCCGTATTTTATACGCTTAGCGTTTTTTAATACTAATTAAGTAGTAGTCACAGTTCCTGTGGTTCTGGCAGCCCAGGAGTGGGTTGAAGTGGGTTGGCATGTAAGCAAACCCGGGCAACGGCAACTCTCCGGACTCGGTGAACATTGTTGGAAGAACTGGGAACTTCTGCTGGAACAGGTGCTTTACACATTGATTGTATTTACAAGTGCTTTTTAACTTCTATCTGCTGAAAGGTACAAGCATGAACTAAGTCGATATTTTCTGTTACATCTTCTGGCACCAAAGCACTGCAGTAAAGCTCACGACAGATTGAACCTAAGATACAGAAATACTGATGAAAACCTATTTACGTTGCCTTTATGAATTGAATGTCACAGTGCCTGAGTGGGGAATCGAACTCATGACCTGAATCCGCGACATTTGAAACCAAATGCCGAAATTCTACCGCTGAACCATTTATGGAATTGTTTGACATTTCTCGAGCCCGTTTGGCTTCTATTCCTGTTTAGAACTACGACTTCCGTTGGTGAATATCAACATGTAACATGTCCGTTGCCAAGCCTTGTGGAAATGGTTGTTTGATATGGAAACTTTACGTCACTACGTCAACTAAACGAATTTTTTTTAACCCGTTTCTGCTGACAAGTGAATTTATATCTTTTTCCGTGCCCTACTTGCACCAGGTTAACTTAACGGGCCTCTACCGTCGAAATATTCGTTCCAAAATCTCTTTCTCCTTAAAACAATATTTTCTTTGGAATACGTTCTTTTCTTTTTCGTTTTTTTTTTTTTTTTGTAACTTGTTGCGTAGAAGCGAACCAAACTAGGAATAAATAATCTCAGCAGGCAACTTTATTCAACAGTTAGCTGTGCCCTTTATGTAAAGGATTTTTTAAGGTGAGGAAGACCACCCGTATTTTTCGATTTATTCGCTCTCTTTGGCTTTGTGGATACTGTAACCTCCTCAAAACACATGGGGTGGAGGGGGGGGGGGGGGCGGGAGATACTCGACTCTTTATTCAGTTATCTTGCGTGCTTTCTCAGCTATACATTTTACGCTTAGTGAAGCAAGTCTGGCCAAATAAAAATAAGTCTTAACTGCTCTTACCCGCTTAACTGCTTACTGGCGGTAGCAATCTTCAAGTTTTCATTTAACGTCCAAAGTATTATTTGGTGCGATTAACTTGGCTAATAGGATTAACCTTGGCGGCCTTTCCCTGGTTGAATGATATCACTACTTTGAAAGGTCGACCCTTTTTGTAAACTTGGCGGATTCTCTTACCAGTTTTGGTTTTGGGTGGATATCACGACTTTCATAGGCCTGTGAATGTACAAAAAATCTCACGGTGTAATTGTCATCCCTACCTTTTTTGTCTGGAAGTATTTTATTGTATGAATGTTCTCATTCATAATTTTCACATTTGCTATTGTCATTCCAAATAAATTAATAACAAGCGTAACAGTATGGTAATTGCAAGGACCTAATCAATTCCTATGGAATAAAAGATACCCTGTGTCTTATTGAAGCAGTAATGAGAAATTTATTCGGGTCGTGGGGCAGATAATTCATTTTTAATTCGCATACCGTAAAAAAAACTATTTGGATTTGGTGGGGGAAAAAAGACCAAACCTTTGCAATAAAAGATACTCCGTCTTTTAGTGAACCACCTATTTGCAACAACAATGAATTCTGACAATTAGGTACTGAAACGATAAGCGTGTAACAGTTAAGCATGTTATAATCTACTGTTGGATGATAATACAAATAATGGTTACAACAATAATTTTGCACTTACGAGCCACTTCAGGACCACGTGCTTCTAGCTGCAACCCCCATTTTAGAAAAAGGCACTTCCCCATATGACGATTTACCTGTCTGGCGAAATTTGGATCTGGCAACTTTCCCTAATCAGCTGTAGACGTGTCGTTATACCCTATGAGAAGTAACATGGGAGCCTGCGGACTAGTTACTAGTTACTAGTCACCAGTAACACAAATCGACGTTATTGAGGACACTTTTTCTCCATGAAGGACACGTTCCCACATTTTCGTGTTGACGTTTTCTTCGTTACTGGACCCAAGACACCTGATTCAAACGATTTGCAAAGTTTTCTACCGCATGGGGAATTTACACCAATATGCTGAAATCAGGTGTAAGTTGGTTTCAGTTAAAAGAAACGGTCTGCTAGTGCAACCGCCTTTTTTCATAAACGATCAGTTTTTAACAATCGGATCTTTACAATCGGACGATCTACTATTACTTGGCGGCGTCACACTAGCGTGTGTCTGGATGGGCAATTGTTTGACAATTCCTTTGTTATTTATCATGTTTTTAACTGCTTATGCATATAATGCATAAAGCAGTTATTGAAATACAGTCGGGGTGAAAAAGGGGCTTGCGTCGTGAGCTATTGTTAAATGACGTCACGTCCCACGCCAGTCGTTTGTTTGCACGGGTCATGCCTATCACCTTTAGCGTCTGGCCGGAAGTGACTGAAATATTAGTAGATTTATCATGATTTCGATTAGAAGACGTGCCAGCAAATTGTTGGCGTTGTTATTGAAGAGTTTGTGGTTAAATCGTTTGCATATGAAGGGTTGTAGGTCCTTGACTAAAATTTCAGGTTTTGACAACATGCACGGAAAACGAAATTCTATCTGTTGTTGGGGTATTGGCGAACCACTGAAAAAAAAAATGGTGGCTACTTTACGGTTCGTCGGCAAGGCTGTCCCTAATTCTATGCTTATTGGCAGCAGGGAAGTTATGTGGCTCCTGCAATTCAGGTTAATATTGTATAATCTATTATTTAGTGTAACCGTTTTTGTAGTATGAATTCGAGAAACGCGTGAGGCAACGGGATAGTGCATACTAGGTGCGTAGCTATCGGATTTAGAAGGCAAGGGCAGCGCTACACAATAAAGGCAGAATTATAAATTCATTCCACGATCACTTTCGATAGTAAAATAAACAATAGAGGGAACAAGTTTACTTTTAGCGGCTTATGGGAAAAATAAGGGCTCCTCACCGGAAAAAAAAACAGGACGAACACCAATTATGCTCCAACAACCTCACAACACAAAGAGACAAAGGCTTTGGGGCAAAGGCTTCGTTTGGCCGTCAGAAATTAATGAAAGCCGTACTCTTTGCCCTGACGGACGAGAGGCCGTTTTCTACCCATGTTCCCAGCTGATATTTTTTTTCCCGGAAACAGTTAAGATAGGTGGGTTGTTATTGTCAGTTTCGTATGGTTTTGTTGTTATTGTCGGTTAGGTTACGTTAGGAACCGGCTTCGGCATTTCACTTGAGGTATTGAACTGGTTGGGGTTTGGCGTTTCACTTACCGCACTCTCCCCAGTTTCATGCTTTCTGGCGCGGCGCGGTGCTAACTTTGGACCTTCACCACGGCCAAACGGTGCGTTTGTCCCAAAAATGGAAGACGAAAACATTACTCAGCAGGTAATTCTTAGTCCATTAAAAAAAAATCGGGCGAGAGCCCGTTTCCTTCACATGTTCCCTTTAGGCACAAGGCCCGAAATTCAAAAAAGAGAGAAAAAAAAACTATCTTTAATTTTCACGGAAGGCACTACAAATTGATCCCAAACTGCGGAAACTCGTTAAATCGTCATTAACGTAACCTAACCAATTAACTGCCCCAGTATGAAATGCCAAACCCCAACCAGTTAACTACCTCAGTATGAAATGCCAAACCCCAAACTTACCTAACCTAACCTAACTGACAATAACAACAAAACCACACAACACCACACGAAACTGACAATAACAACCCGCCTATCGGAACTGTTTACGAAAAAATTATTAGGTGCCCTGCCGGCCCTGCGAGCGAACGCAAACACCGTATAGATGTACGGATTGTGGCGCTACAAATCTACTGTTTTAAGTCGTTTTAACACATTTCCGCGCTCTATAAAACAAACTGTCTCTGTATTTAGGAAAGTGTTGGAGCCATTTGCTACCGCGGTCCTTATGTAAGCCTTACATACCCATAGCCTGTGAACTCCTAAAGTTTGGCCCAGAATTGACATAGACCAACGAAATTCGGTATTTGTGGTCGTGTCGTAACTATTTCACTGCATTATAAATTTTAATGACAACAATCGACCCGTTCGGTGCCCACAGCACGACCATTTCTTGTTGTTGTTGTTGTTCTTTTCTTGGGACTCACCTGGAGATCGAACTACTGAACCGATTTTCAAGTTCTATAGCTTAAAACGTAGGTATGGACAAGGCCTAGGGCCTTTAACAGGCTATTCAACAAGAAACAAGAAAAAAAAGTAATGGATATTATTATTAAAAACGCTTAAGCGTATAAAATACGGATGTAAGCCTTAAAAAACTTAAAAGCCCTAAAGAAACAGATATTAGAAAAAGACATGTAAGCCATCAGCGTCGCACTAATACGTGTAAAAGAAGCTCCAGCTTGTTTTTTTGGGTCGCTGGAGATCCTTTTACAAGTATTAGTACGATTCTGACGGCTTACAGGTCTTTTTCTAATATATGTTTCTTTAGGGCTTTATGTTTTTTAAGGTTTACATCCGTATTTTATACACTTAAGCGTTTTTAATACTAATCGAGTATGTGCCTAATGTAAACTTTAGCCCAATAGAGAGCTTTGTCTTTCGTCTATGAAAATGATAATGTTGCGATTTTTTGCATAAGCAGTTTATCTATTTCTTTATGAAATTCTTGTTGGTTTTCGTTTAAGCCCAGAAAATCCTTGAATAAAATCTATTGTAGGAGCGGTTGACTTCGGAGCTAACTATGCAGCGTGGCATTCGCCCGCTGTGTGTTGCTTTGGCTATACGAACAAGCGCCTCCTGTAACGAAATGAGGTGATTACTCCAAGGTTTCAACAATTGGGTGATAAGATAGGTACGAAATTAATAATAATAAAAATGTGATTACTGCGTTAAAATGACTTGTTTTTGATCGTGTTTTAAGCCCAGTAATCTACATTCACCCAACATCAAAAATGGTGTTAGCAAACAAAAAACGAATTCGTTTGATGTTTAATGTAAGGTTTAACTAATCCGAAGTCAAAACAGCAAAGAAACACAAATAAACATTCCTGTAAGGTTTCATTAAGTAATTCAGGGTTCGTGTGAGTCCTTGAAAAGCTGAAATGTCCGTTGAAAATAAAATGAAATTCCAGGCCTGAATCTTGAATCTAAAATTTTTTAAAGTCTAGACGTGGTGTATTTATCATCAACAGGTTGAACGGAAAGGTGACGACTTGACTTGAGGAATGCAGAAAAATTTAGCCCCGAAAGTAGGCCAACATGATAAGAAAAGCCACCAAACTTCCAAAAAGGGTCGACCTATGAAAGTACTCACATCATTCAGCCAGCAAAACGCCGCCAAGGTTAACTCTATTAATCAGCAAACCTGGCCACTGCCCTCTTCATGAATTTCTTTGTATAACTACTTTCTTAAACTGCTGTAACATGTTGGACTTAGAACTGTACAACCCTACGGCTCCGACGTTTACATTTATGTAATCCGTCTTCTTTGCAGATAACTATATCACTCTGTCTCAAAAAAAAAAAACACAAAGAAGAGTGCAATGTGCAAGTGTGCTGGTTAATAGAACTAACCTTGGCGACGTTTCCCTGGGTTGAATGATGTCACTACTTTCGAAGGCCGACATTTTTTTCGAAACTTGGCGGCTTCTCTTATACCAGTTTTGGTTTTGGGTTTTACATTGTACTCACATCGCACGAAACCTCACGATTTCCTTCACTGATATTTTTGTTGGGAGCATGTTGATATATTAGCGTTAGGAAATACTATACTATCTCATTAACCCCTTCCACTCCAGACGTATGTCTAGGGAGGTCCTTTTATCGAATCGTGTCACCGACCTTTAGTCCCCTACATACATAAGTCCGTGACGCGATTCGATCGCGCAATCTCTTGGCTCGTAGGCCAGGCCTCTAATAATTTGGCTGTGCTTTGCTGCCTCACTTAAGTTTCCAGGAAACTCTTCTGAAATTCGCTTTTCGTCGCTGCATTTCGTATTTTGATTTGTTGCGTAGGCGCACGTCATGGTGCGGAAGGGGTTAAGGTGGGTCCAGATTTACAATTTCCGGCCAACAAGCCAGTACCCAAGAAAAGTGAGTCAGGGGGTGATACGAAGAGAACTAGACATTTTTGTGTCCATGCCAAATTCTTGCGTTGGAACCGTCTACAAAATATGATTTGACGGTTGTAGGGGCCAAGGTGGGCTTATCATTTTGCCTTTAAGGTGTAGGGAGAGCAACAGGAGCTGACAGTTGCGCAAAAGTTGTGTTTGGAACAAGAAGTGTTGGAAGGACAGACATAATTCTCAGGCTGTGTCGCAGTGTCTGGCGATTGCAGCCAGGGCCAGAGCTAGACTTTTTTCTGGAGGAGGCCCCCTATCATCTATCCAATTTATCCAATGGGATTTTGTTCCATTGAATTACTCAACAATTTTTCGCCCAATCCCAGTTACCGGTCAATAACCCTTTCCCCCACTATACCCTAAATCCAGTTTAGCGAGCAATTTTTAACCCATCCAGTTGATTTATCAACCAATTTTTCAACCCAATTCAATTTGCCATGCAGTACTTCGTCCTTATCGAATTTACAAAGGAAGTTTTTGCCCTTATCCAATTTATCGGGGCAATTTTTCGCAGCATCCATGTCTGATAGGCCTATTGACAGCTCCTGGCACAACATAATACGTATAATAAGGTATATCAGATTGGACTGGTTCTGGCTTGGAGACGGAAATCAAAAACTGAAGTTTCTATCTACCCGGACATGGTTATACTGTACAAGGAACAGTTCGTGGGATACTTATAACATCTGGTGTTCCAAAAATATTTCACCTTTTTGTAAGCCACACTAAAATCTATGACAAGCCTAACGAAAACTTACACCAATGAATAAAATTATTCTAATCATTACATTTTAATTTGTTCACATGCTTTGCTTTCGTCAAAAATTTCGTCCCCCGTCTGTTTTTTTTGGGGGGGGGGATAGGGGGTACAACCCCACCCCAGCCCCTAAATTGCCCCTGCCCTGGTTACAACGTCCAACTCGGTGAATTTTTGTAAACACGTAAATGCATTCACCGTGCAATAAATTTTAAAAAGACCTAATTTCCAAATGCTGATAGTTCATTCGGTAAATCCGTTCATAAGCTGATGCTCAACCGAGTCTGATGGATTGGGCATATAGGATAAGCGAGTGTAATCAGGCATGGGCAAATAAGAAAGGCCTGAATTTGGATTTTTTGTGTCTATTTGACGGTTCGTTTGTTTGTCTGGGAGTGTTTTTATCAGAAGTAACCTCATGAGAGCATAGTTTTTTATCGATAAATTCTATCAATCACGAATTGTTTTCTGATGCTGAAAAAATAACAACGCTTGCACGAGGTGTTTTTTCAGCTTGGGGAATGTAACGAGTGGTTGAGAAAATATATCGACACTTAAAACTACGCTCGAGTTGTATTTGAAATGAGAATATACCGTCTCCTTTAAACATCACTTCAACTTACAAAATACGGTAGTGGTTTCTCGCTTGAATTCACATTTCCTGTCTGTATGAAATTGTGAAAGTGTTCAAATTATCGCCAGATGCACCACTGGTTCATTTAGTGTTTATAGGAATGGTATTCTCTGCCTTCGTGAATAAAGTGCAAATAGAGTTTGGGCGTTCAAAGTTCTTGAATATGCGACCCCTGTCTGGTCTCCACATTTGGCCAAGGACATTGACCTCTTGGAGAGAGTTCAACGTCGGTTCACCAAGTACTTGCCTGGCTTCAGGGAAATTGACTATGGTAACCGACTTAGCAAGGTTGGTCTTGAGTTGCTGGAACTACGCCGAATAAAATTTGATCTTATTTTGACATATAAGATTTTACATGGGTTGATCTCCATTGATCTTCCGTTTTTTAATCTTTCCCCCAGCAATATTTGTATACCAGGGGCCACAATCTAAAGCTTGCTGTACAATCTTCGCGTCTAGACTGTCGTTGATATTTCTTTTCGCTACGGGTTGTTCCAATCTGGAATGCAATTGGGGCAGGCACAGTGAATGCCAACTGTTTCTGGTTTTCGCAGGCTACTGGCTTTGGAACAGTTAAATGTTTTTCTCAAGCGCCCCCTGGCCCCCATTCATTAAACTCTGCCAGCAGCAGACCTCCCCCCCCCCCCCCCCGGAACGGGGTTAGTGGCTCCCTGCCCTTCCGTCTTCCCTCCACGTAATATGTGGAAAACCAGCATATTATTATAAAGTAGTTTTGTTTCCCCAACGATCCATCACAAACTTACCGAAACCGAAAGTAACTTGCAGTGAAAGCAGACAACTTGTGTAGGATGAACATTAATCCCCATCAAAGCGCTTCCACCGAAGTAAATACGTGTTTTATTTTTAATGAAAATGTTTCACCTAAGATTTAAAATAGAGTATGATCCTAACAATACTAAGTTTTATGACGATGATTATTAATTTATTTTCTGCTATTTTCGGTTAACTGAAGTACCGCATTAAGCGCTTGTGCTGCCACTGATCTTCCGTCACCATGGTAACCAGTGATAAGCACGCATCACCGGAAACTAAAATAATGTGTCACTTCTCTATCTGGTACGTCATATACGTTTAGAAATTGGATTTGGCCTACCAAATGCAGTTACTTCATGCTTTCGTTATGCGGTGTAAGCCAAGATGGAGATATACACGATGGAGGGGTGAGGCTGTGCGCCCCTCGAAGCCTAGTAAAACAACTTTTGGTGAATAATTTTGTTGCCTTTGAATGCTTAAAACGTGAATTCTGAAATTTTTGTCTTATTTGTTGATTTTGTCAAATTTTATTTGACTACTTTTAGTGGGGAGGGGCAAATGCTACCCCTTTCTCCCCCCTCACCGCCCTTGTGCACCACTGTCTCTATCGTTTTTGTGCGTGAAAAATAGACCAAGAACTGAAATATAAAGGTGAAAATAGTCGAACTTGTGGCCGTCAAAAAGTCAACTTCACTGAAGATGCCGTGCTCAAAACAGTACTTATCACTTTGTACCGGCTCAGCCTCCACACAAATTGTGTGTTTTCAGTACAACAGTGTGTATTCTGTAGTACACAGAGAGGGCCGTAAGAGAAGGGCTTTCGGTTTAGGAGAAAGGTGGGGGGGGGGGGGTGGAGAGACCCACATTTTGCCAACTCATCTTACGATTTTGCCAACTAGCTTCGAAAATTACAGAGGCACAACCCAGCTAGGGGGTCTGTGGAGCGCTATAAGCTCCCCCAGTGGGGTTAGAGGAAGCTGATGCATTTTACACTATTTTAGTCCCTGTTTCTGGCTTTCAGAAGGAAACTGTCTAGCAAGCAAATTTCGATGGTTTTTCTTATTCGTTCTTCAGGATGGCAAGTTCCGTAAAAATGTAATAATGACTAAATCATGTTTTTTTAGACATTTTTTTTTTTGCAAATTAAATCAATCGAGTTTAGTTTAAAATTATATAAACCAGCCCGTACCCAGCCTTTGAAGATTGGGGTAGGCGAACGTCTACATTTTGGACCGTTAGGCTATAATGAATGAAGATGAACTGCTGTGTTAAATCATGGTATGGGCAGTAGGGGAGGGCTTAAGGAAGGGGCCCCTGCCGGAGGCAAAACAATTAATAAAAATGAACTGTCGAAAGGTGAAAGGTGAAGTTCTATCTCAAACGATAAGTCCTACACTGAGGTAATATTGCAAAAAAAAGTCACAATTTTAAGTATAAAATCAACATGCTCCAGTTTTTAAAAAAAAATGGAAACCTTTTTCTCTATTTTGTCCAAGACAACATTGAGGTATTTATTGTTGGAGAAATTAAGCTTCCACACTCCAAATCGACATGGTCCATTTTCATTTTTTCTCCCTTGATTCAAGGTACCTTAGGGACATTTTCCCCTAAATTTCGGGACCGTAGGGTCATTTTTGTCCTTTAATTCTGTCCGGGATTTTATGGACAATCCGGACAGATTTTGGAAATTCGACTAAAACTCTAAATAATTTCGTTTTAGAAAAATTCAGTTGTTTCTGCAAACACGAAAGGATCTTTAAATCGTAGTGGCCATAGGTTAACAGAAAACGGAATATAGCAAATCAAACAGCATTTTGAATTTTTCCAACTCAGTATTTAATTTTGCAAAATGTACTCGATTTTCATGAGGTAGGGATTTAGTACTGCTTTTAACTAAAATCGTGGCAGTGATGTGCAAACAGACGAACTAATAAATCAAACAGGTTAAAATGTGGTTGAGGTTGTTAATGTGGATTTTGTCAATGCTCCAGTTGTGGGTCAGCCTTAGGTTAGGTATTGTTTATTGTTAGTATTAAGGCCCAATTCTTTGAGTGAGTGGGGGGAGCGTGTCAGAGGATTTAAAGAAGCGTGGCCGCTACACTCTTCCTGATGACACTCCTTCCAACAGAATAATGGCCCAGTTAAAGGGGCTGTTCCCCTAAGTGAAATCCCTTTGGAAGGGTGCTGGTTAATGGTTAATGTTTAAATGCTAACTCTTTCTGGACAAGCCCCAACAATCGTAGTAATTATCTTTTGTTGGTTCATGCTTTTTACAGCTTCGGCATTGTTTAATACACTTTCTTTGTTGTTCTTGGTGCCTGGCAATAAAATGGCCTTCTGGTTGTCCTTGGTTTTTTGAGACTTTTATGGTGAATGGGACATTCCTATCCCATGTAAAACACGGATTCCTTTCCTACTTATGTTACCATATAATTACTTAAGGAGCTCTCTCTGTATGAAGATGATCCCAGTTAAAACCTTCTATATTCATTCTCTTAGTGCAATACCAATGAAACAATCCTAGGAAACTTTGTCGTACTTTACCGTGTGCTTCTGTGAACTTTACCGTGAACTAGCATTGTGTTTATAAGGACAATTGTGTTTATCCAGTAAATAAATACCGCAGTGTTGGAGACCGCTGGCGTGCATTAGTCTCATATCCTAGATCCCAGTATACGGCCTCTTGGGGAAATCTAGACAGCGGAGAGTGTATGACGGAACACTATTTACGTCTGGTGTAAGAGATCAGTGGATCGACTCCACGCTCAGGCTGCCTCTGGCCTCTGTCAGTTTTTTTAGATTATTTGATATGGAGACGGCGACAACTTGGCAAAAGTCCTTAACAAGTGTTGTTGTTTTTTTTTTACTCAGGTTATGACATTACTGCTTTACTGAAATGATTTTTAAATCATGGCAGTGATGGAACGCAGCTATTACCATCCCTGGGTCTGGTGAGGCATGACTTCCTCCAAATACCTCCTAACACCGATTCCAAATAATACAGGTTGTGTTTTGGTAAATTAATATATCAATATTTTTCTACTACCCCCAAAATACTGGTAGAAGTAGTTGCTCACTGAACCCCATTTTGGGCACCACCGTGCTAACAAAAGGGCTACCAAATAAAATAGCCGTCTCTATTTTTAGTTTTTAGTTCTGTATACGATTTTCGCGAAGTTAATTGTTATCACTGCTTCACACAACGATAACTAGGTGCGGATGCAGTTTTGTGCTCATTTTGTTTATACTTTCTGCATTATCTATGATGTCTTTAAAGTCATGGCTGTGATGGGCTAACAGGACAGAATAGCAAACAAAACAGCGATGTACATTTTCAATTTTGCCGACTACGCAAAATTTCGCTAAGCTCTTCTTTTTTCCCACTCGGTATGGCCAGGTGCTGAGCTCACACGTCGCGTCACGTGAGGACAGCAAGGAAGCGACCACAAACGATCAGGGAAGGCGTTTCAGTTACTAGTACGCAACACGGGGTGTTGCGAACACTACTGAAATGAAAACCCGCATCTTAAACTTTACTTTCAAACTGAGCGAATGGTAATAATAATCATATCAAAAACCAGAACTGGTAAAAGGGGCCGCCAAGTTCCAAATGGTTCGGCCCTTCAAAGGAGTGATATCAACACACCAAAACATTCGCCAAGTTAATCGCACCGCTTAATAGTTCGAAGGTTAAATGAAAACTAGAACATTGCTACTTTCGGTAGCAATGTTCAAGTTTTCGTTTAATGTCCAAAGTATTATTCGGTGCGTTTAAGTTGGCGAATGTTTTGTTGTGTTGATATCACTCCTTTGAAGGGCCGAACCACTCTCAACTTGGTGCCCTCTTTACCAGTTTTTGGCTTTGTTTATTTTGCTTTGTTTTTACAGTTGGTTTATTTTTCGGGAATTGGACGTGAATACAATTTCTTTGCAACGTTGTTTAGATTTATTGTGATACACTAGTGCGTGTCTAGGCACACACGTCATTATACACGTTCTCATTGTCCGAACTTTGGCCGTCCAATGTGAGACGATGCCGACAATACTAACAATGGCTATAACAATATTTTCGTACTTATACGCCCTCCCACGCCATCCTCGTGACACCCTCAGGCTCCAAACCAGAAAAGGTACGCAGTTCGTATTGTACTGCACCCATTCGTCCAATTTCATAGCTGGAAGCCTTCCCGCTATCTCGGAATCGATGAATAATCACCCTATGGGATTTAACATGGGGATGAGCGTACTAGCTAGCTAGTAACACATTTGCAACGTTATTGAGGGTCAGATTTTGCATTGAAAGCCGCTTAGCTGGCGTTCCTACATGAGTTAATTTTTGTCATGTGGGTCATTGCTCTCGAATTCAACACAATGTAAGCTTTTGTACAGTATTATTATTTTTCCCCAAGCACCTGAAATGTGCCCAACTATGCTTCAAGATATAAGACACCGACGCTATGGCGTCGCGCTACAATGGTTTACAACCTCGACAATTGAATTGATGTAATGTTTGTTGTGATCTTTGTTGCCTAACTTGGCGCGACACACTAGCGTGTGTTTAGATTATAACCAGTACTTATGGAAATTGGAATTTTTAGTTAAAATTTAGTGTTCAACTCGGTTTAGTGACAACTTGATTTTGCCAACTTATGTCTTCTCAGCCGGTGGGTGAAAGGGGAGAAGCTCATGTAAAGGCTGAATGAGCGATTCAGCCAATTCACAATGTGGTACACATTTAATCAGAGTGTAGTTTGACCCCGCTGTGTTGGGGTGGGGGGGGGGGCGCTTGAGCAATTCCACGCTTTCCCTAATCCTGCCATCTATGATTCGTCATACGGTTTGATAAATAAAATTGAAAATCTATTAACATTAATGCCTACAAACCACATTCAGAATACATAGCTTAACTCAGCTTTTTTATGCACTCCCAGCCAGCCTTAGCCATGGTGCCAGAAGGGAAGAGGGACAATTTTGCTAGGTAAATCCCATCGGAAATTCCTAGGTTCTTTCCTATGCCACAATCGACATGAGCACGAGACATCACAGGGCCCTTCTCTTCCCGAAAATGCCTGGGGTGGCTGAGGTCGGACTTGCACCCAGGACCTCTGGCACATGGGACAGTCATGCTAACCATCAAGCCACCTTGCCCCTCAAAATACATAGCAGCCCATTGGTTATAGTTTGGGGGGGGGGGATTTTTTCTTTAATGTTGGCCCCGCTAACAGTTTTAACTCAACGGTTATCACCGCCAGTCCGCCTTTGCAACCATTCCGTCATTTACTTTTGCTTTCTGTTCATACGCTTTAGTATGCGGTATTTTAGTGGTTCCAAATTAATGAAGTTCATCCATTAAGTCGCTCAAGGTCACCTTTGGGTTTGGTTTTTGGATGTGAGCCCAGAAGGTGGGATGGCTTTAACCACTTGGCACAGCGTTTCGTGAGTCTACGGTATGCTTCAAAGCACTAAATCCCTGGCTCTAGCTAAGCAGAAATGAAGTTCCCAACATAGCCCTGACGGCAAGATTATATTACGATAGGGAGGAGGAGGATACTCCCACACGGCGCCCCATACAAACAGCCAAACATACCGGAAAAGACGTTCAGCTATGAGTCACAATTTTAAAGTGGCAGTAACCTACTTCGTGTTTAAAGGATTGCGGAATAGAACAATACGGGTATCCAATTTACGCTTCAAGGTGACGGAGCACTTGCAGAAACCACAAAAGGGACCTTGGCAAAGTCCCTACTTGTCATTGGGGGTAGTGTCAGAAGCTACCAGACGTCTTCAGATCGCATGTATTCTAGCGTTTTCTGAATACTTTCTGATAGCACGCCTATCTCATGGGCCAGAGGTCCTGGGTTCGAACCTGACCTCAGCCAATTCTGTCATTTTGAGGAAGAGGAGGTCCTGGGATGCCTCGTTCTCATGTCGATTGTGATATGCAAAAGATCCTAGGAATTTCTGATTGGAATTACCTAGTAAAATTGTCCCTCTCTCCTTCTGACGCCATATTGTCGGCTGGGAGAGCATCAAACCTTCGACATACGTATGACAGTTATTATGAATTTACTAGCTGTCAACATGTATAAAAGTAACAAGTAGTACTACAGCGGTGTTGCAGCGAAAGCCCAGTTGACGACAAAACAAAAGATAAGCAAACTGACGAACAAACGACAAGACCCCACTGACCGACAGCAACGACCGGCCAATGACAAACTAGTACAGGACTAACCATATGCCTGTTGGAAAATAGGAGGAAGGAAAACCAGATTCCTGAGATGTGTTTTAAAGTACGTAGTACGGAACAAATTCTTGCTTGCTGTTCTAGTACGTTGGTTGTACCAAACAAACTTACGACTCCAGGGTCGTGACTATTACTGCAAAATTTGTTCCCGAGAGCATTCTGAGCAACTAGCAGTTTACCTGTTAACAATAACGGTAATGTACTATAGATGTTGCCATCCACGAATATTGGATAGACATATAAAGAAAGATAGATTATGTTGCATGAAAGCTTAAATTGTCGAAAGTCGCCGCTGCGCACCTATTTATACCCTCGCGGTGAAATGTTTAATGTAGCTGAATTTTGCGGCGCACACCTCTTTTTATGATACATTTCTCTATTAACTGCACACACGTATTTTTTTACGTTGTACACCTCAGTTTACGCACACTCGTCTTAAAATAAGTTGACCAGCTAAAAACTTGAGGTGCCGCCACCGAAGAAAGTTTTGACACGAACACCTCTGATTAAACTAATACCTCCGTAGTGCTCAGTGTACTTTTTCCCCAAAAAAAAGAGCAATGGTATTTTCCTGCAGGATTCTGGCGTTTACGCTGCAAAGCAGAGCGGTGATAGATCGACTTAGGTCGTACGCAGCGTCCCTTTTCCCCTAATTGGTGACTTTATTTTACTTCATGATTTTAGTATTTACGGTGTGCCTAGCATAGCGGAAATCATAGTAAGTTAACACTTATGTTTAAAACCACTCTAAATCTCAAAATCAATGTTTTAAAATAGTGTTTTTTAATAAATAAGATAAAACACAGCTACTCAGTTTCGTTTATGTCGAGACCATGAAATTCCATGAAATGACCATGAAATATCCATGAAATGACCATGAAATTCCATGAAACGTCTCTTCGTCATCTGCGGGACCATGTCCGAGCCAACTGCGGGTGAAAAGAGTGCAACTGTTTCCCCAATAAGACCTATCCACCCAAAACCAAAACTGGTAGAAAAACCCGCCAAGTTTCCAAAAAGGGTCGGCCTTTGAAGGTAGTGATATCATTCCACCAGGGAAAGGCCGCCGAGGTTAATCCTATTAGCCAAGGTAATCACACATACTAATAGTTCGAAAGTTAAATGAAAACTAGAAAATTGCTACTAGCGGTAGTAATCTTCAAGTTTTCATTTAACGTCCAAAGTATTATTCGGTGCGATTAACTTGGCTAATAGGATTAACCTTGGCGGCCTTTCCCTGGTGGAATGATATCACTACCTTCAAAGGCCGACCGTTTTTGGAAACTTGGCGGGTTTTTCTACCAGTTTTGGTTTTGGGTGGATATCACAACTTTCATACGACTGTGAACGTACATAAGGTTACACCGTTTGTTTAAGATGCTTCAATCTCATTTTTGCACACACTGACTACAATTGCTGATTTCGTTCGCTTCGCTAACTCAAGCAGCCCATCACCTTCAGTTGTTTTGTTTATCCCTGCAACTTTCCCTTAATTTTTCAAGATTTCGTTCACATTTAGTCATGCAGAAACCCCCGAAGGTCGCTGTTACTAAAACAGCAGAACGCGAAGCATTTTTTGGGGGGGTTATTAACAAAAAACCCATTAGCTCGTGTAGGCTCGTATTGTTGCGTAACCATCATCTAACGTGCATCCCTTTATTCTTACGCAATCCACGGCAACGTTAATGTTTCTTTATTTTGTCCTTCGTTACAGTTCAGTTTTTAGTTCGTCCAGGCTTTTACAATAAATCTAATGACCAGTCTTGATTGTTCAAGCCATTGTTGCTTAAAATCTTTGGTTGCAACTTGGAAAAGAAACGGGATTTAAATTCGCCGGTGGAGAATTTCAAAACCCTCCCACGCATTTGTCCTTACCCCTACAATCCCCAAGCCAACAAAAGGACCATCCTCAGATCAACATGCATCCGTGTGCAAAAGTTCAGGTACGTATAGGCCTTCTCAATTTTGCGCTAGCCATGAGCAAAGAGTCTATGGGATTTAACATGGGAAAAATCTTATTAGCTTGTCAGCTAGCTAGAGCTAGCTAGCTAGACAGTAACATAAAAACAACGTTATTGACGCATCTTTTTCACTATGATTGGTGGACACTCATCCTTTAAATTTTAGTTTTTCTTAATATCTGACCCTTCCCCTTACATTTTCCACAATTTGAAACATTTCTGTCGCATTGAGATTTATCCTCAACATGCCAAAATATGCTTTCAATTGCTTACAGTTAAACAGACACATGTCTGCTAGACGTGAGCCGCCTTTTTATCATTAACAATCAATTTTTAACAATCGGATGTCTACAATGGGATGATCTACTGTTACTTGCAGCGACCAGGAACAGAAAAGTGTTATTAAAAACAGTATTCTTTAAAAATGCAATTTTGTTTAATGAAGTAGGATTTATTTTTCTGATTTACGTACTTTAAAAAAGTATTCCTCTCATAATTTCCTTTGGTTTCCGCCTATTTGCTAATGTGAAAGTAGTCACGAAGTTTTTTTAATGAAACTACGCAAGATTTTTAATTGTCTCAGTTCATATATAGTAATCTAGACACACGCTGGTGTGTCGTGGCAAGTTAGACAACAAACATGACATCAATTCAATTGTCGAGGACGTAAACACACGTAAAACACACGTAAAACACACGTAAACACACGAAGGATTGTCGCGCCTGTCGTTTGCATTTCTTTTCTGTACGCATTGTCCCCATCTGGAACTCCTTTAAGGAGGATACTGTAAATGCGAATTCTATCACGATCTTTCGCAGTAGGCTCAAAACTGAGCCCCTGCATCGTTTTTTGAGACGTCCGCTCCAGTAGTCTTCTTTCATGGCGATCTGGGAGCAGTCTGTGCGGGTATCAAACTATGCTGTTAAATTTGGCTGGCTATAGGTGAGCCACAATCCTTGCCAGGTTAGTTGCTTCCACACATAGGTGCAATTGTATTTTTTTTATTCTTTTATTCAAACTGTTCTGCCACCCTATGTTGCAGGTTGGCTCCATGTTTATTATTATATTTACATACTTCTTTTTAATTGTAAATAGCTCTAGTATTACTTTCCACTTCAGTTTTTAACTTTCACTACACCAGTTTCATGCATTTTCATTGTTTTATTATTATTTTTTTTATCTTTATGAAGATTGACAATTGGCATTGGCCAAGCTTTAAACTACGATGTATTATCTTATTGTTTTTAAGGAAACATTGACAATGTTACCCGGCTTTTCCCTGCACTTGTCCCTCACGTTTGGCGATGCCATCGGGGACCATCGTGTCCCTGGTAGGTCTAACCTTGGTGGTAAGGCATTCGTGACCCCAACCCCATACCATCAACCCTTCCTCTGCATCCGTGCCATCGTTTTGTTTTAAACTTTTAACTGTTAAACTTTTATAGTGTACAATTTTTAGTTTTATCATCGGACGGCAGTCAGTGACCACCCAGTCCTTGTCGCTCCGGTTGCGTTTGCAACAAACCTATATATTATTATTATATATTATAAACCATTGTAGCATGACGGGATGGCGTAAGTGTCTTAATATCCTGAAGCATAGTTGGGTACATTTCAGGTACTTGGGGAAAAATAATAATGCGGTACAAAAGCTTAAATTGTGATAAAATAGAGAGCAATGACCGTCCTGACAAAAATGAACTTGTGTAGGAACTAAGCGGCTTTCAATGCAAAATTTGACCCTCAATAACTTTGCAAATGTGTTACTAGTTTCTAGTTTCCAATTACTAGTTTCTACTTCTAGTCCGCTCATCCCCATGTTAATTCCAATACGGTGATTATTCACCGATACCGAGATAGCGAGAAGGCTTCCAGCTATGAAATTTAACGAATGGCTGCAGTACGATACGAACTGCGTACCTTTTCTGATTTACAGCCTGCGGTGTAGCGGGAATGGCGTGGCGTAAGTACGAAAGTATTGTTATAACCATTGTTAGTATTGTCGGCATCGTCTCTTATTGGACGGCCAAATTTAAACAACGTTGCCAAAGAAATTGTGTCTACGTCCAATTCACGAAAAACAAACAAAGTGTCAAAATAAAGCCAAAAACTGGTAAAGCGGGCACCAAGTTGAGAATGGCTCGGCCTCACAAAGGAGTGATATGAACTAAATATTAAAATTAAAATTAAAAAAATTACCAGTTTTACCAGTTTTGGTTTTTGATATGATAATAAATTTATAGCTTGTTCCAGTTTCTTTCTTTTGTTTCCACAGTTTACCCAGGAAATGTTTAATTTTTTGCTTGTTAGCCTAAGCAAAAGATATCCGTGACTACTCGGCAGTTACCGTCAATAACTGCTCTTTTGCGAGAACAGCGCAGTTCAATTCGAAGGGGTGGGGGAAACCTCATGAATGCGAAGCATGAATGTGATTCCCCCTTATCCCCCGAGAATTGGATAAGCCGTTTCGAGCAAATGAGCTATTATCGAAGGTAGCTGCTGAATAGTCACGGATATGTCTTTTAATGGTAAGGTGTGACATCCAGCTAACTTACCGACTTATTTGAGGTTTAAAGGTTTTTGTTTGTAAATTTTATTTGTAAAATGAAATGCATAATGAATTGAAGAATTTTTACGTGAGACTTATGTAAATTCCTGAACGGAAACTTCCGGGTTCGAAGCTTCCTGCGTACGAAGTCAGAGCAAAGGGAAGAGACGTTCCGTTACCGCTGTTTGGGTTTTAAGGTAAAACTGTATTTTTTTTCTGCTTTAATAATTTAAATAAGATGAGAGTGTAAAATGCGCTATTCGCTTTAGTCTCGTCGGTATTTAGGTGTATTTCAAAGTGTCAGTAGCCTGGTTTTCGTATCGGCGGGACAAAAGGTTCCGGGTCAGGCTTAGCTTGCCTCATTATTTTTTTTCTGCGTTGGTACCGAGAAAAATGTCGCCAGTCTCAAATGCTCTTGTTTACGCTGGTTTTGCAATTGGGTATACAGTGTGAATTTGTGTAGTTTAATATGAAAAGTGGGTCATGGTGGATTAGGGGTTGTGTAGCCCCATAAAAATGTTAGATTATCGAAAAAGTGTGGGTTATCAAAATTAACCCACAGTGACGTGTGTGGGTTTTCAGATTAACCGATATATGACGACTACACTTTTAGCATTGGTATGGGTTAGCGCGACATCACCACCGTGCATTAACAGTTTTAAAATGTATTTTTAAGCTTGAAAATGTATTTTTAAGCCTAATAGTAAAAGCTCAGCAAATTTAGTATTAAAATTTTAGTAGTTGGTTCACGGAGCGCATATAGGGCGTAAAATCTGCATCCCTTTAAATGATTTCTTGGCCGACCTCTATTGTGGATTTATATAATTTTCATATTGATGACATGACCGAGGCACAACTCAATGCACGCCGGACAATGAATACCTGACCAGTCAAAACTCAGATGCTTTCTTGGTTACGGCTATGTAGTTTTTATAGCAGGTTCGGGGAAGTGATGGCTCAGACGGTAAAGGCGTCTGAGTTGTGATCGAGTCCTTGTCGCTTCTTCTCAATGAAATATGAATCCATAATAAAGGTTTACCCAATTTTACCGTCTGCGGTAAAAGTGGAGTACCACCCGGATCGGTGGTGGGTTCTTTACTCTTCATTTTTTTTCTAAACGACCTAAAATCCACTGATAATCACGTAACTTGGTAAAATATGCAAATGATGTTACTCAAGCTGCTCGTGTCATAGCCCCCTTTCTGAAGATTAAATTCTGAAATGAGGAATATTCGTGACTGTACCACCCTAGGGCAACTTGAAGTTGCATCACATAAATGTAACGTGCTTCCATTGGGAGACTGACATTTGAAGTTTATGTCTGACTAGTTTTAGCAAGTCCAGTTTGGTCCCTATATCTCCTTCGTGACATTGGCCTGACCGAGTCAGTCCAGCGCTGATTTGCCAGAACGTTAAGGGGTGTTAGAGGATTATAATATCCAGATAGAATTGCTCTTTTGGGTTTATATTCTCTCGAGCTTCGCAGGCTGATAGGCGGACTGGCGTTTGACTTTCATCCTGCTACATGGAGAATTCAACTTTGATTTTTGTAAAGTATTTAAAATGCGTATTGACAGCCGGACAAGGAGACATTCCTGGAAGCTAGTTTTAAGCAGTTCCAACTGGACTGCACAAAGTATTTTTTTCTTAACCGAGTCGTCAAAATGTGACATTCGTTGCTAGCCACGGTTGTGCAGGCTAGCTCTTTAACAATTTTTTTAACAGAAATTATTGTGTTTCAATGTACCTAAGTTTTTACTAACTTACTTCTAACTTGTAAAATTTTTAACTGCCTTGGCTTTACAGGTGTAAGTATGGTTGCAATTTTATTGGCTGACAAATGGCATCTATAGGCTAGGCTTTATTTATCTGACTATTGAGTTAACTTTGATAGTAATTTTACTTGATTTGCATACTTACCTAGAGTTAATATTTAATTGTTAGAACCAGTCATTGGTCTGCTCGACCCTGTCTGTTGCCCTTTTGACGTATTTGCTTGTCAATAAAGTAATTTTTATCTTTACAATCTTAGCTATTTTTAGTACATGAGTTTTGCTGACTGCTGTTGTGTTTCCTTTACTCCTACATAATTTACAGTGATTTGTTTATGTTTATTTACCAGACAGTCGTAAACTGATGTTGAAACTTAAAACACATACTTATTCAAGCATTGAATCAACTCGTGAACTGAAGCTTATTTTTGGCTTCATTTTCATATAAACCGCTATTTTGAGTTTTTCTTTGGTTCTTTATAGGAATGGAAGCAGAGTTAGCAGCAAATGGCTGCACCTGTGGCGCTAAAACCATTGCAGTTCAGTGCATTCCTGACTCTTAATGTTGTGTGAAAACGGTAGAAACATTCTCTTTTCTGCTTCATCAAGATCTGACGTTGAATCAAGGAAAACACTGTTCGTCGTCCTCAAGTCTCCCGCGTACAATCTAATTCAGTGGTATTGCTCTTTAGAAAGCAATCTACAAACAACTGTGTTTTGTGGCAGTAATGAAAGAAAGTCCAAAAGGCATTCTTGTGGAGAATGAGAGGTGTTTGTTCAATTCCAGATTTGGTTAACTTATAGGGTTACTGTCATTCCTCTTTGTAGATAGCAGGTGCACTACCAATTTAATAAAGGTACGCTTTTTGTTGGAGGATTTTGGATCAGTGATGGGCATAACTCCATTTCAAGGGATTTCAGTCAATTGCCTATAAATCAAGTGAACAGCAAGTCAAATCCATTTCTACCAAAATTCCAGTGAAAAGCATTTCCATTTCAGATCAATTCATATTCATGAGTGAGACTCAATTCCAACCAAGTCATAACCATATTATTTTTTTGCTGTTTCAAATCAATTGCATTCACTTACTCTTTGCTTCTCATTCTGATAAATCAATTTCATTTCTTTGATTAGTTTCAGTCAATTACGGCTGATTTAGGAAATCACTTGGCTAGCTCCATTCAATTCCACCCAATTTATGCTAAGTACAGCATAATGTCGGATAAATTCTGCAAAATTTAGGATATTGAGGCGGTCTTGGTGAATTTTGGGCTCAAATTGGTCGATTGCTTTGGATTTTTGTGGAACTGACCTGAATTGGGTGTAGTTGCGTGTACAATTCAGGTTGAATCAAATCAAGCCAAAACAAAGCATTTAAAGTCAAAATTGCAATTCCATTCAACCTGAGTGGAACATGGACTGAGTTGATGGCCATCAAGTCAATTCCTGCCAGGTCATTGAGTAATTTTGGGAACTACACAAGTCCAAATTAAGTCTTGTGGAGTTGAAGCTTCATAAAACCAATTCCATCAGTTCATTCCCCGGAACGTCCCAATGGTTTTATCAATTCCACCACGTCCACATACCTTAAATTGAGTCAATTAATTACAAGTCCAGAAATGACTTGTGCTGCGTCCATCGCTGCTTTGCAGTCGAAGAAAGAAGAGAATGTTTCTAGCAGATTAACACGACATTATGAAGTCAGGAACGTGCCGACGTGTAATGGCTTCATAGGTTGCAGATACATTCATTTGCTAACGTTACTTCTGTCTGTATACTGATGGGTGACTGAACTGTGGGTCAAACGGAGCTACAACAAGATGTGTTGTACTTGAGGAGCTGGTTCAGTTCTTAATCCCTTGGGAACCAGAGCCAACACTTCTGCCGTCGGTTTTCTAGACTCCACTGTGTACAACTGTACATACAGGTCAGACAGAGACGAAATGCCTCTTTGCATGATGACCAGGGTGCTATCCACTCGGCTGTAATATGTTCTGCGTGCGCCAGTTTCAGAGAGCCCTCGTAAAGTTTGTCTGTCGTCACGAACTTCTTTTGTTCATTAATGTGAGATATGTGTGGTCGTGAAGAGGTTAAATAGATCTGTGATTAAAACTTAACCCGCAGTTCATCCAATGTAGGGTTTTCAAACCCGGCCCTAACTGCCAACCCCAGGTTTTCGGGTTTGAAAACGTAAAACCTGGGTTTTTCCGGGTACCCGGGTTTTACACAAAATTGAACAAGATTCAACAGGAGTTCATAAGTCTCACATAGCAAAATTGCTAAAAATTAGGATCCATTAAGAACAAACTAGAAGTAAACTAGCAATATTAACTTTTTACAGTTTTTTGAAAATATTTCAAACTTCTTAAACAAATACTTTCGTGTTAAGTTAAATGAGTCAGCTTCAGTAAGTGTCTTATGTTCGCGTAATGTAGCCACCTGGATGCAACCCGATCGCGAAGTAAACAAGCAAACGATGCTGCACTGATTGCAATGGGGAAGGGGGAAAGAGGAGACTTTCCTGCTTGCCTGACTCCCATCACCGGATGGTGGCCATGCAAACGCAACGTATCTCACTCGCATCATACTTTATTTTTTAAACTAAAATCACTTCATAATGGAGTGAAAATGTGAACATAATGGAGTGAAAATATTGGTGCTAAAATAATGAAGCGAAAACGTTCCAAAATGGAGGTGAAAATGGAGCCTTCATTTTACGTTTTCACCACAATATTAAACCCGAAAAACCCGGGTTTTTCGC
>JAHWFP010167719.1:34282-54559 GCA_023313725.1 Lithobius niger | reverse complement strand
TAAACTTGGTAGTTATTCATTGCAGGACAGTAGATTAGAAAACTAAAGCGAACTCGTTTGATGCTTAAGGTAAGGTGAAAATAGCACGACAAGGCTTTCCTGTAAGGGTTCAGCTATACCTGAACATGAAACGTCACTGCTGTATTCAACCGTTAGGCGTAATTAAGATTAAACTACTGCAACTGCATAACAAACGCTGCTCATTAAAAAAAAGGAAAGAAACCGGCAGCAGTATTGAATTTTTTGTTAACCTTTTTTTCAGGACATAGTGTGGCTCAAAGAGTGGAACTTTCAGTAATTATATAGAACACCGCCTTTTCAAGCTATCGACATAATTCAACTACCTTTCGATTCCTTTCGTCGTTGTGGTTCAGAGAATCATAACGAAAACTTGCGCAAACACCTTTTTCTTTTATAAAATAAAATTTAAAACACGTTAAAACGCTATTGACAACCGTGGTTAGCCACCATAACGCGCGACGATGGGAGTGCAACAAGAAAACCTGATTTCGCCCAGAACATTATAAACGGAAATTATAAACTTCCCGGGACAATTTTTTTCCAGTATGAAATGCCGTCCGCAGGGGCGCGCTTCGCGCGCACTATTATATACATCGAGAATTTGTCTAATCAGAAATAGTATGACGCAAGTATTTGTGAAACAAGGAACAAATTATGACACTTGGTTGTTTCACAAATGCTTGCGTCACACATTCTCGATGTATATAATAGTGCGCGCAAAGCGCGCCCCTGCGGACGATGTTTCACACTGTAAAGAAATATTGATATAGAAATAGAACGACAGGTCGCAATCACAAATCACCGCTTCTGCCATGCCGATGCAAATGAACAAGATAATTTCCGTTTCCTGATGTTCTGGTTGAAATCAGGTTTTCTTGTTGCGCTCCCATCGTCGCGTGTCATGGTGGTCTAACCATGGTTGTCAATAGCGTTTTAACGTGTTTTAAAACTTATTTTATAAAAGAAAAAAGCGTTTGCGCAAGTTTTCGATATGATTTTCTGAACCGCAACGACGAAAGGGATCGACAGGTAGTTGAATTATGTCGATAGCTTGAAAAGGCGTTGTTCTATATAATTACCGAACTTTCAAATACACGGATTTTTGTCATTGTGTTTACTGAAAGTTACATTTAATTCCGACCATAAACGATTATCAGTTTCAATCAACTTTTAATCTTCGACTAAAGTGAAAGCTTGATTAAATTAAACGAGATTCACGTACACCCTACCTACTTTTTTTTTTGTTTGTGCGGTATTTTTCAGTCTAGCCGTATTCATTCCGATCATCACCTTATTGATGATACATAATGATTAGTTTCTTTAGCCTACATGTATTAATACCATGCACGCACAGTCGTTAGCTTACCTACCATGTTCAAAAGTAAAAACAGTAAAAAAAATACACCGTTCGAATACAGCAGTGACGTTGCATGAGCACATTACGGCAGAGTCGGACTGGCTGGGAACGGGTGCCTGTGCCATTTGGGAGAATGATCCTGGGGGCGCCTTGTGTTTTACCAGACATTCTCATCCGATTAAATGAAGCCTCAGAGAAAGTCACAGAAGCCTTCATTTCATCTAATTTTCTACTGTTATTTCTGGCTTTTGAGTCTAAACACATTTTACATTCCAATGACGGTTCCTTTTTTGGATTGATTTTCATAGTTTTTGGTAAGCATTTTTTTCTTAGTGGAATGGGGGGGGGGGGTTAAAAACCCAATTTTAGGGAGGAAGAGAAACACTAGGGAGATTTGTGCCTGAAAGGAATTGTCCTATTTGGATTGTTTTCCTGATTATGGTCATATTCAGGAAAACAATCCCAAATAGGCATTCATTTTTCTTTAGTGGGAGTGAAAAAGTATTCAAGGGGTGCCAAAAGGGTGACAGTGAACGGGTGACAGCGAAAGGGTGACTCTGCCATGACATAATGGCAACATGGCCAGTCCGAGCCTGCATTACGGTATCTAAACCCTTACAACAAGCAACACTGCAGTATCGAAAACCTTACAGCAAAAGCTTTTTCGTGTTTCTTTCCTGTTTTGACTTCGGTTCAGTTAAAACATTACCTTAACATCAAACGAGTACGTTTTTGTTTTCTAATTCCGCAGGGTGCAACAAATAGGTATGCCGGGCATGTATGTCCACAAATAATAAAACTAGATAATAATAATAATAATAATAATAATAATAATATATAGAGACGATGCTCGAGGCATCCACCCACCCAAATCTGCCGGCGGCAGATGTTAAGTGGAAGAAGTACCACCATTATTACAGTTGTTTTTTGCCGCATGAGGGAGGAAACCGGAGTACCCGGAGGAAACCCTCGTGCAACGGGCGGGAAACAACCGGAGAAAAACCCGTACATATACACTTCCCATCGCCAGGATCGAACCCGGGTCTGTACGAAGCCAGAGATGTACACTGGGACCAGGACGCCTATCGAAGCTGACGCCCCAGTGCTCGCAGCTACCCGTGCACCCAAAATGATAAATGCGATAACAAAATTAATTACTATAAATCATTGATGCAGAATATTTTGAGGAATCAGTCTTGACGAGAGGATAACATCTACTAAGCCATGAATGTAGAATCGTTTTGTTTTAATCACGTTTGAAGGATGCATCCATAGGGGGACATAGGGAAAGACAATCTTGTATTTCAAGATGTTCAAATGGAAAACTAGGGCACTGATTTCACGAAAACACTATTCATAATTAAAAAAAACATTTCCGTTGAGGCCCCCTTTAAATAATATGAGCTCCTGTAACTCTCCGGGGCACGATACCAAAACTTTTTTTGATAAAAGTTGCTTGGATAAGAGATTTCTTTCAGGTTGATTACAAAATAAATATCCATTTCAGATTGAAAATCCCGAATTGCACCTTTGAACCCCCAAGAACCGTCCCTTTTGGTTGTCCTTTGTCAAAAGTGATGCCACAAAAACATTCTACATTCAGTTTTTTTTGTACAACATTCTTCTAATTGCATTATTTGTGGAGATTCACAACTGGCACGCTTTATGTTACACTCTGTAACTGTGTACAGTATGTGGATAACATTTAAATTGCCTATTCCACAAAAAATAAATAAATAAATAAATTGCTACAAGCAATAAAACTTTAAAATTGTTTGGCAAGAAATACACACTCTTGCAATTCTTTTACTAATGTGACCGTTTGGGAGTTATTGGGCAGAAAAACATCATTTACCAAGACTGTCGCTGTTCCGCAGCATGGATTCATTGGGAATTTGTTTGAACTGCCTCGTAACTTTTTTAGTCGATTCCATTAACCTTTTCTGGGCTAAAATGTCTCCACTAGTTGTTAGTGTTCTTCAAGAGTATCAACCTACGCCCATCAACAGCCTTGGCTTCGAAATTGCAAAGCCCAAGAAAGTCCAGTCCTTTCCGCTCCTCATGTTCCCTATTATGCAAAAACCAGTGATTTGGATGGGACCTTCCTCATTCACCAGTCGACTGGCTGCTCAGCAACTGTGTATATTCATGCCGGAGTCTACTTATCAGCCCACAGACTCAGTTGGTATGAGAAACTGCAGTCTGCGTGTTGTGGCATGAGAACAGCATTTACATACCTTCCCTTGATACATTTATAATGCCAGGCAGAGGTTGGCACCCAGAAACCAGCAACACCACCTCTCCTATTCAACCAAGCATTCCTGCCATGTATTCCTAACATGTTTTAGCATGACCGTCCATAGGCCTGCTCTAGCATGCCAGTTGACACAATTTTTATTTCTGTCTGCCTCGTTAGTTGCTCCCAGGCTAAAAACCGTATTTTACATTGCGTGTTTGGCTTGGTTGGTCAGTCATACTAACTATGGCTGTGGCCTTAATAATCCCAATACATGCCGACAAAGGTCTTTAAAAAAAAAACCTTTAGTGTTCCTTTCTGCGTTTTGTGCAGCTGCAGACGACCTGCCAGGAGCCGATTGCAAACGGTCGTTATGTATTTATGTGACACAGAGTACTTTTTTTTTTAATAAATTGTGTTTTTCCATCATCCCAAACTTTGTTTTAAATGTGGAATCCCGCAGAAATTGAAAAAATCATGACTGGCTCTTTGATCGTGGATTACAAATTCGATGAAATTGGATAGTTGATTGATTAATGATTAATTGTGTACTAATTTTAATCTTCGTGACTGTATTTCTAATTTTTCAGGTTTTTCTCGGAAGCCCGTCGGAAGGTGAGTTAACCCGAGGAGATTTAATCATGCGGATTGGCAACCGTGAAGCCAACAAACTATCCCATCAGGAGGCGCACAATCTCATTAAGAACCAGGGAAATATGTTACAACTCACGATTCACAGGTGCGTCATAAAAAAAATATTTGGATCCTGTAGGATAAAGTTACGAGATGGAATTTGAAAATTGTTTATTGATAGGTGATAAGTAGAAGTTTCAATGAAATATCTGTGTGGGATCTTTTATTTTACTATGGTTTAATAAAGTCTTGTGCGTAATAATTAAAATTGTACCACTTGAATCAATGCATTTTTTTATAACGTGAGTTCACGTAGCAAAAATTACAACCTAAGTACCAGCAATTACCCAAAACAAAGAACAACTGTGGTGTCCTCACTTGAAGCACCACAGTAATTAGCAATCCTTGTTTCCCTATTGTTAACCTAACCTAGTCTAACATACTAATAAGAGTGCCATGCATACTAATGTAATACTGAACTGTACTTATCCCCATAGATGTGACACATGATCTGGTGTCACATGACATTTATTATAAAAGGCCGTGTAGCCTAATAAACACGTCCATTCCTGTGCTTGCATTAAGTTGTGTTGTAGTCGTTACTCTGCTGGGGGAACACACACAATAGGCTACCTACCAGGACAGTCCAGAATGGCGACGAGCCACCCCAGTGGAGTATTTTAAGATTTAGAGTAAATTATTCCCCCTACCAACCATCTGCAATGCTCCAATTTGGTGAGTTGGCAATTTCACTATTTTGGCAAAACAGTTTAGTGCCTGATATGGGAATTAATTTAAATCTTAAAGATAAAAACTGTTGTTTGAGTGAGTGGAACTTTGAGTGGTTCGAATTTAATTATTCGTTCCTTATTTGCTAGAACAGTGAGAGAAATTGCTTTGCTAATGTACAATTTGTACAAGGTTTGTGTCCCGATGCAACGCGTCGGCTGTTTTCACCTATCGTACTATAATTAGGATAAGCAGAATACGCAAATAAATTGGGACTTAGCAATGCGATGTGCGTTTTCTCTACACTGGCTGGCTGTGAGGTAAATTATCACGTTAATTACCTTGTTAATTACCTTGCTGAAACTTGTTCGGCTTGCAGGCTGCTTAAGCCGGTGGTGTTGTTTTTTTTTTGCTTGAGAAGTAAATTAAATAACGGTGCTTAAATCCTAATTATGAAACTTTTTGGGCAAGCAAATTGTAAAATTAGGTTGGCTATGAATTTGGAATTAGGCTTAGATGTTAAGTAATTCAATTATAGTCTCGAGTGGCTTTAGTAATTTAATTTTGCTAAATTGTTAGCAATTTGTTACAGCTTATTACTTGTTGACGTAAGTATGTCAGTTGCAGGTGAAATTGTGTACCACCTGTAGTGGCCGTCATTACAGACGTTACTTTAGCAAACGACGTACTTGACGTTGCAGTTAATAATCTTAGCCTAAGTGCTAACGTTACAGACTGAGACGATATGGCAAAACCGTCTAGCCTGTTTGTTGAGTTTGATAGTGAATGTGATACTGGGATAAATACTCAACACGTAGAGATTATTTCTTTCGAGCAAAGAGAGTTGCTGATGCAGATAAATTGGATATTTTAATGGCATCAGTGGGAAAGTTGATGTTTGATAAAATTCTAAACATTATTTCCCCTAAGGTTCCAACCGATTTTTTGTATGATGAATTAGTTAAAGCTATTCTAAACGATTTGGAGCCACTTCCTTCTGTAGTGTCAGAAAGAGTGAAATTTGTCAGAAGCGCTCAAAAGTCTGAGGAATCGATAAATCAATATGTTTCAGCTCTTAAGCTTCTAACTAAACATTGTGACTTAGACAAAATTAAGAACAGTAATTGTGGTAATGATCAAAGATAGATTGATTGGTGGAATTTTGTCAGAAAGGATGCAAATGGAGCTTTTAAAGAAAACTTTAAGTTTGTCTGAAACAGTGTCTGTTGCTCTGTCCCTGGAATCTGCAGAGGCAGACCAAGCAGAAATTTGTTCAACATCAAATCGGTAAACTATGTCACTAATAAAAGAAACAAAAATTCTAAATTTCGACCTAAACCAGGTTCGGATATCACTTGTTTTTGTTGCAGACGCGATGGCCATGTAAAGTCTAGATGTAAATATAAAGATTACGTCTGTGGCCGGTGTCACACCGAAAAACACTTAAAGGTAGTCTGTAGGAAAATCCCTAGTGTTCATGCACCTAAAGTAAACTCGAAATCATCCCAGAGTTTTACTCCCAAAAGTAAGGCTAAAAACAAGTACAGCTACTGCAAAAAAGTTAATCTGCTTACCAAAAACGAAATTAGTGATTCTGAAACTGAGGGTAGTGACATAAATAACAGGTTTGATGATTCAACTAGTGATTTAGAGTCCGTAGAGGACTATCGCTTGCAGCATAACTGAACAAGGTTCAGACCCAGTTCAAACTAATAGAGTAGTCATTAACCAAATGAAAATATCTAAACGGTACATTCCAGTCACTCTGAACGGAATTGAGTTACTAATGGAACAAGATTTCGGTGCAGATGGAACAGTCATCTCCATGGACTGTTACAATAAATACTTTTCTAATGTGCCATTATAAAATAGCCCATACTCTATAAACTCGTACACTGAAGGGGAGGAATTAGCCATGTTTCAAGTTAACTTGGAAGTGACTGTAAATGGCCAAACCAAGCATTTAGTGCTATGGTTTCCAAAAATTATAAGTCAAATTTATTTGGCAAAGATTGGATTTCTGTCTTTCGAGTAAGAAACGATGCCTTTTTTTAAATCTCCAAACTAAAGTTAAACAGGTTAAAAAAATTAAGTTAAACCCTTCTGTGGTTAACACTAAGGAGACTGAAGAGGGGTTTCCAGAGCTTTTTGGCCCCAGCTTTGGAAAATTCAAAAATTACAAAGCCAAAATACAGTTAAAGGCTGATGCGAAACCGCTTTATCGCCGAGTTCGCCCCGTCCCCCTTGCATTAAAAGAACGAGTTAACCAGGTAATCCTGCGCCTTGTTGGCCTGGGTATTCTGGTGGCTGTGGAAACTTCTGAATGGGCGACTCCTCCGGTCATAGTTCATAAACCGAACGGTGACATACGTGTCATAGGAGATTATAAAACCACTGATAATCATCAGCTAGAGATAGACCATTACCCAGTTCCCACAGCTGCAGAGTTATTTAGTCAGTTATCAAGCAGTGATACCTTTAGTTTGATAGATCTGAAGGATGCGTTCCTGCAAATTGAGTTGGATAAGGAGTCTCAAGCTGCTTTAACGATTAACACGTGACAAGGACTTTTCAGATGGCTTAGAGTGCCTTTAGGCCTTGCCTCAAGTCTAGGAATATTTCAGCGCGTTATGACGCAAGTCACTAACAAAATACCTAAGTGCGTGCCATTTTACGACGACATTTTGGTCAGTGGCAAGGGACAATCCCATAACGAATCGTTAAACCAACTTTTGACTGCACTCCAAGATGTGGGGGCTAAACTTCGTATTGACAAATGCAAGTTATCACGGCCTGAACTCAAGTATCTTGGTCACATGTTCAACGCTGAAGGTTTACACACCGTGCCAGAGATTATTTAAGCCATTACAAACGCCCTTAACCCCATTAACATATAGGAGTTATAAAGTTTCTTAGGTTTCGTAAACCACTATTCAAAGTATCTACCTAACTTGGCACATATTCTTGCCCCAGTGACCAGGCTGTTAAGCCCCAAAGTTAAATGGATCTGGGGGAAGGATTGTGACAAGGCAGTAAACATAGTAAAAGAACTTTTTGTTAAGTCTAAGATACTAGTGCATTATGATCCCCAAAAGAAGCTCAAGCTTGTGTGCGACGCAAGTCCTTATGGGGTAGGTTGTAGCCTTATGCATATAATGTCTAATAGTGAGAGCAGACCAATAGCTTTTGCCTCCAGAAAATTAACAGAGGCAGAATAAGGTTATAGCCATTTTGATCGTGAATCTTTAAGTGTAGCTTGGGGGGGGTGACGAGATTTCACGAATACTTCTATTGACAAAAGTTCATCCTTCAATCTGATCAGAAGGCTCTGCTTTGGATTTTTGGTCCGAAAAAAGATATTCTCCAAATGGTAGCAGCGAGGGTTCAGCATTGGGCAGTCCTTCTGAACGGGTATTCCTATGATTTTCAGCACATTCCTGGAAAGGAAAATGTAACGGCTGATGCGTTGTCTCGTCTCCCCTCCCCAATGTTGAGGAATTTGAACAAGCAGAGGAGCAGTACAACGTATTAGCATTAGAAACCATTTCTAACTTACCAGTTTTAAATGAAACGTTAGTTTCTGAAAGTCGTAGGGATCCTATTCTATGCAAAGTATTTAGATATGTTCACCATGGCTGGCCCAGTCATTGTGACGACCAGGATTTGCTTCCATACTTTTGGGGATTCCGAGTCATAATTGCCACAGCCTTGCAGAAACAAATGCTAAAAGACTTACATAGTTCCCATCTAGGAATTGTTAAGTTGAAAGATCTCGCACGAGAGAAGATTTGGTGGCCCTTCTATGGATGCCGCTATTGAGCGTAAAGTAAAATCTTGTGCTAATTGCCAAGAGTTTAAAGAATACCAAACACCAGGTCCTAAACACACCGTGGAGTATCCGCTCAAGCCAAATACCCGTTTTCACGCTGATTTTTGTGGCCCCGTGGATAATTACATGTTTTTGATCATGGTTGACGCCCATAGCAAAATTCCACAAAATGGAAAGCATCATGTCTGAAAGTAATAGGTATTATGAATACCCACATTGCCGAATACGGATTAATTGACGTACTTGTTACAGACAACAGCCCTCAATGGTGCTCGAGTTTGTTTCAAGATTGGCTAAAATCTAGGGGTATTCGCCCCCTAACAGGGCCTAGTTATTCGCCATGGGTAAACGGCCTAGCAGAGGTTTTTGTCAAGAACTTTAAGAAAATCTATAAGACTGCGAGAAGGGATGGTCTCGGAATACAGGATAGTATTAATGCATTTATAGAATCTAGTAGAATCACGCTAAGTACTACCACTCAAGCAACAGCAGCAAAACTTTATTTTAACCGTAAGTTTAAATCACGACTAGATTTATTGCTTCCGGATCCAATAGCGAAAGTGAAAGAGCGTCAACAAAAACAAAATGCGAATTTGCAAAATAAACCGTTGGTTAAGTTTACATTAAACACTCCCGTGTGGTACCGTAACTTCAGCCGCACGTCTGACAAGTTATGGCTACCCGGAATAATAAATGCTGTACTAGCACATCAAATCTATAACGTCCTAACACAAACTGTGTTAGTGCGTAAGGCAAGATGTCACTTACGATTAAGAAAGGTTGAAAGCACTAACATCCAAGACAAGGTAATTCCTGCCGTTGTCTAAGCTAAGTCACGATAACTTGCCAAACGCAGCACACAAAAAATCGAATTCAGCGATGAATAATAATTCTACTAATTTGTCTGATCCGCCCGAAAATAACCGTTCTTCCATTGTCAAGCCAAGTCACGTTGTTGTCACGCCCAATTACAGAACGAGGAAATCTATTGGTTCCCGTCCTTCCAGTTTGTTTACGCCTCCGGCAAAGTCGAAGTCAATGTCACCTGAGTGCAGGCGTACCGAGCCTGGCAACAGCCACACAAAATCACACAGACGTTATAAGCATGATAGTCCATCACTTCAGCCAATCGCCGAAAAGCCAGTAGGCGGTGTCTCCTTTGAAAGTGTCGTCGAAAAAGCTTTGTTTCCTTCTGACAGCGCATACCCCTGGGCACAAAATGTAGAAACTAATAGCGTTATAGAGTCCGACACTATTCAGCACACTCCAAAACCAGTAAACAAAAATAAAATCAAACGGAAAGTAATTTCGCCAATCCAGAAACTAAAAAATGTTCTCCTGACTTGGAACGTCATAAACGAATAAAAAAAAGCACCTAACCGTTTGAATTTATAACTTAAAAACCGCAACTAATGCAACTGTAACTTCGTTGTATCGTTAATTTGCTAATCATTAACCCAATAGGGGGTTATTTTTAAATTGTACCATGCTGGCAAAAATGTCGTGTTTTTAGTTATATGTGCCCTGAAGCGACAAGGTAAATTTTAAACTGTTGTCGTGAGACAAAAATGTTATGTCCATGTTATTCGTAAGGAAAATAGATTCCTTGGTTTTAACCCTATATGTTTTTTATTTTCATGGCAAAACATCGACTTGTGTATGAATGGAGCCAAAGTAAAGCCACACAAGTAAATGATGTTGTAAAGATGTTCAACAAAACTGTAGCCACATGTTGCTGCAGAGATCCAAAGTACTGCCGATAACCCAGAAAATTTCTTCAAAAATTCTACAAAATTTTCGACAAAGAAGTTTGGGAAATTTACAAAATTCAAAAGTTGCAGCAGAAATAAATTGTTGAACAGTGCCATTAATATTTCTTAAAAATAAAGCAAGTAAAATGTTTCAAAACTGTACAAATGTAAGATAGTCATCCATTTTCAGACTATTCTCAAAAATATTTTTCTCTTGAGTTTTGAATGTGTTAAATTTAAGTTTTTTTTAGCTTTCAAAAAGGTACAAGCTAATATTCTGTGAAAGCGACTTGACAGCTCCCTTGCTCTTTAAATTAAAATAATCTTCATAAAGCTAGATACAGTGACTACCATAGAAATTCATGTACAAAAAAAATACAACTAATTGATTCTTTTTGTTTCAGGAAGTTAGGAATTTTTTTCAGTTTTTTTTCTCTGTCGTTAGTGTGGTGTCGTCACTTGTGGCACCACAGTAATTAGCAGTCCTTGTTTCCCTATTGTTAACCCAACCTAGTCTAACATACTAATAGGAGTGCCATACATTACATCCTAATGTAATACTGAACTGTGCTTATCACCATAGATGTGACACATGACCTGGTGTCACATGACATTTATTATAAAATGCCGTGTAGCCTAATAAACACGTCCATTCCTGTGCTTGCATTAAGTTGTTTTGTAGCTGTTACTCTGCTGGGGGAACATGCGCAATAGACTACCTACCAGGACAGTCCACAACCATTAACATGAAAAGCAGTCGTTTAAAGTTGTTTAAAGTTTTCCACAATTGTAAAAAAAAAAAACCTTGATTCTCACATGATAATGTACCCATGCAAACTTACTAAAGCAAAACTTGTATACATAGTATAAAGATTAAGGCTGCACGAAATAGTCAAAAATTGTTGTTTAGAGCATCAGTTGAGGATCAATTAACATCCATTTTATTGGGTAAGAAAGTACTTGCCGAAGTAGTAGCAGTAAATTCAGAAAGGCAACTTCTGTCAAAAATAATTTCAAACTTTATGTTTTTTTGAAAAGCTTCTGTGTAATGACTATGGACCCGTATTTTCTGCATTGAGAGGAAACTCATTGCGATTATGAATTTTGCAGGGAAAAGTGTTGCGATGATTCTACAATCTAAAGTTGATTTTGCCTGACATAATTTTAAAAAAGTTGTGCAGTTTACTGAAAACAGAAAGACATCATATTTTTCGCTCACTCACCATATCGTCCGTGATCCATATCTCCGAAATTAGGACTATCGAAAATTTGCAAGATATTGTAGACTATTTTGCAAATTTATCTTGCATCTTGATGCTTCTAACATCCGCAGAACCCTTAAGAACACCACTTCTGAACACCACTTACATTTCAGTTTATTCATGCCAACATTTCATGCTGGGTATTTGCATAATACTACCCTCCGTGAAGTTAAATTTTACGGTTTGGAGTTGGAGAATAATTTACGCAAAAATTAGTATAATACTGACGTGGCATCCCTTTGTTTTTGTAGAATGCACATACTTACTTATACCACTATAAACGCAGTATCGTCATATGTCTGTTCTGCCTGTAAATTTGCACACTCTTAGCCTAAGTTTACTTGTCGTGCCGACCCGAAATAGCTTATTGAAATAGCACCTCATGTGCTTGCTTCTAACATCTGTGGGCGGGAGTGCATTTTTGACATGTTGACTGACAGTGATGTACCAAAAAGCATTTATTAACAATGACTAGGCTACTTCAAGAACTTATGTAAACTTTATCACTCACAATACACGTTTTTAATTAATACAGGTTTTCAGTTCGTGTGTGTTTTTTGGCTTTTCAGACTTGAGATGCTGCTCACGTAAGAGCCCAATTACACTACTCTTTCTTGTAATACACTTTATGAAATGCCAGTAAATATTTCAATCCCCACTTTGGCAATTGTTGATCGTACTAGGTACTTTACTAAAATCGCACATAGTCTATTCCCCCCCCCACAATTCCCCCCCCCCACATAGTCTATTCCTGTTCGTCGTCAAATCTCTTGATTCACCAATAATATGCAGTGCAGAAGAAATAGTTACAAGTTATTGGATGAAACAGATACCCTTTAACTGCATTCAATCTAATTCACATTCAGCCAATCATGAATTTTATAACTTAGTTTTAAGCAATGAAACATGGCATTGCGTTACAAAGTACAAGGATGTCCACAAACGCCAAAATGCGATCAGAATATTTGCTGGTATTTTATTAAAGTTTGCTGTTCATTTAATGGATATCCATCCATTCTTGCTTTTTTACCTTATCGTTCTCGTTTTCTTTTCCCCATACGTATGTTTTCTTTTTTTTTTTTTTTGGTGTCCTTGAAGTAATTTATTTCCAAGGTTACTAGAAACAAAGGTTTCATGCATAAACTTTACTGAAGAAAGTAATTATTTTCGTAGTTTTAAATAAAAAATGCCTGAGGGTCGGCTTTACTGCATGAATTTAATTAATTACTGAATTTTAAAACTTGCGTGCGTTTATTTAATAACGAGAATTGTGCAGCTGCTGGAATCTACCACACTGTAAAGCTCGCCTCTCCTTGAATTAAAAATATCGTGTTATTTATTTTTAACATTTATGCAATTAGGAATTTCAACTTTTGCGATGTTTTTTGGAAACTTTCAAGGAGAATTGCTTACCTGTCGTATTCCGCACACTTCTGACGATTAGCAGATTTGTCTCGCCTTTAAAAAAGTTAGTTAGATGTTCTTAGATACTGTGCATCGACAAAGTTGGGAATTTATTAATTTATTTAAGTGTTTAAAAAATGTGTAAGCACTAATAAGATACTGTTTGCTTAGATAAACATTCATGTGGTTGTCGATCTTGTTCTGGATAAATTGTAAAACATCGACCAGTTACTTGCGTAATGAGAGGCCAAGCAAAAGAGTAGCATCCTTACAAATACAAGTATTATTATTTTTAAATTGTAGAGGACCTCATTATTCCCCACGTGGTTCCGATGCTAATCTTCAGAGTCCCCACGGACCTGGAGTAGCGTTACCTCCCACAATGTCACCATCACAGAATGCATATGCCAATCCACTTCAGGCCTTGCCGAAGACGCAGTTTGGCACTGAACCCAGACGCCATTTTGTGCCTAATGCTCCCCCTACCACCCCAGGCGCTCACACTGACGATGTTATCGATGTGGAAAGGGAAAGAATAGCCATCACTAATCAGGTAAGAATGAGTTTTCTCACTCTTGCTTCGAATTGAAAAATGTCATGTAATTAGAAATGCATTAACAACAACCATTGAAGCTACAGTCCTAGAACTCCACAACTGGCAAAATGGCGCCACAAAGGGTGTGATTTAGCTTGAGCTTTATGAATCTTTGCCTTAAAATGCTTTGATATTAATGACCAATTTGGAATTTTTTGGGAATTTTAATTATTAAGATTCATGGAGATAATTATGTTACACCACCAAAATAATTCAGATATTATAAATAATAAAAGTACTGTCAGCAAACTTAGAATTGAAGTCTGTGAATTGAACGAACACACAAGCTTAAACTGCAATGCTTATTAATGATTATAACTTGTAGATCGCATTGCAATGTAAATTCCTTCAACATCCCCATGGAAAACGTGGTATTTGTAAATTAGTCACAATATGCCAACCGACGTCCAATTTTTATGGGCAATGCATCCCGTTGCCATACACTTACATTGATTTCTTATATAGCCTACTTACCAATTAGGAGCTCATTATGATACTAACCGTAAGATCGGACGGCAAAATAATAATGCTATAGATACGAATCCCAATTCAGTCATTAACTCACAAAATGTGTTGTCATGGAATGTATCAGGTAATTAAAACAACAATAAAAACAAGCTGTCACTACAACTTCAACTGTAATAAACTGAAATAACACTACTTGAAGACTACGTGAAGGGCTACCCTGGGGCTAGTGCAGCCAGCTTACGGTTGAGAGCAATCTCCTGTCCTTTGTGGCTCTTAAGGAGGAATAACATTTCGGGGTTTCGTTTACAGCTCTTGGCATCATGCTTCCGACTCAAAACCCACCAGATTCTAGATGATATCCTGCTAGGACATAGGATTTAGATGATTGTGTTACCTGCTTCCTTTCTTCCCCTTGCAGCTGGTCATCCAGTATGCCTGTATCTTCCCTTTCCGGTATACTATGAGTCTACATCTGCCCCCAATTAGAATTAAATAAATAAGTAAATAAAATATGCAACCTCGTAAGAACCAAATGCAGGTATGAGTTAATAAAATTGAAAGCCCTGTTGACGAGAGCACTTGAACTGCCAATAAAATAGTAAACATAGTTAATAAAAAAAAATTAAAATTTAGCCTACCATTGGGTCAGCATGTCACAAGACCACCACCTTGTAAGGCAGGGCTTGGGTGGATATTTACGTTTTTCCCCCTTATTTACCAGTGGTTGAAAGTAGTGTGCTCCAATCATTAATTTTTGGGTCTTTACCAAGAATGTTAAGATTGTTATCTACATTTAAGCAATAACTGCAGCCTCCTAGTTTTTTTTTCTTTGCATGAGGTTTGTTTCCCTGAAAAAAACTTTTAAACAGTGGTGCCCACTAGATTAGAAAGGTGGTCTGAGGTGACATGGTGAACCATGATTGCATTTTAGGTCCCTTTTTTTCCACGTCGGAGATGTGATCCACCTTTCTTTGGCCCCCACAAATATTATGTTGAAACACTTTGGACTTTCGACCGAAGAATGGAGGATCATATTTACGAACGGTGTTGAAAAAAAGGGACCTAAAAATGAGATCACGTTTCACCATGTTAAGTCAGGCCATCTTTCCTAATATAGAGGGTGCTTACTGTATTTAAAATAAGAACAGATTCATAAATCTTATGACATTCCTCAAACCCTAACACAAAACGGCCAGGGCAAAACAGCATGTCCATCATTCATGACCAACAAAACTGGAAGAATAACAAGTGAGAGTGAAAAAACAAACTGGTAAACAAAAAAGAGTTTGATTATCTCAACAATTCATCAACAAAGCATTCATATTGTAAAGCAACAATAAATATTGCCATCAAATATTGCCACCAAACGGCGAACTAAGCAACACCGAAACTGAAAATTCATCGAGTAGTCTTAGTGTGGGCGACCCAACGCTATGTACGAGTATCATACAAAGTCCCTCAGAGAGTATTCAGGTTTGCCAACTCAGCTGCTGTCAAACCAATTGTTTTAAATGATTAGAGTATTACATTATTATAGTAAGTAAGTTTCATTGATAGGTTTATTTTCAAAGCTGGCTTTAAATATTTGTGTGGATTGGCTTTTCTTTAACCCCAATTTGTATTTATGGGCATCAACAACATCTATTCACATCATGAAAAAGTAAGGGTAATGACGAGTAGAATTACATTAACCCCTTTAGTAACGGCATTCCAACAAAAGGATGGCTACAAGATGGGCAAAAGTCACCCCCTAGGTGCACTGTGCACTTTGTGAGGGAAACCCTGAGTGAAGTAAGCAGTAACAGTCCAGTGGTCAGCATCCTTGTAGCCACACCAAACGTATATCAGTTCGAATCTAGCAATAAAAAAAAAACCAGCATATTTAATTGTGTCTGAAAGGGATACACAAGGTTTTTCTTGGCCCAGCATAATAGCAGTGGTGTACGTATTATATTATTACGCCAATGCAAACCTTGACCTCTCTGATCTTGCTTTCTGTGATGATGTAGCTCAGTTTAGCTTAATACGCAAACCATGCTTTATGATAATGACCGTGCACACCTTACCCTGGACACCTCCTGCGCCGCTGCATACTAGCAACCAATTATAATTTTGTTATTAAGCTTATCTTAAACAAAACAAACTGTCCTTTACCTTGTGATTTCTTGGTTATTTAAGTACATCTTTGGTACATCTTTGGTAACTGCCCCCAGTGCTCAAATTGGCTGCAGATTGACCACCTCTTGGGGCTATTTTACAAAAACCAGAACCTCCTGAGAAACAAATTCTTTTACAAAAGCTAAAACTTTAAGTTATTACTGCAATGATCAATATAAATGATTATGAATTTACAGTCCTAATAAGCTTTGTCATTATTTACATCTGCCTTCAATTATCGTGGTGTAATTATTCTTATAACAAACAGCAATTAGCATCAGGCGCTTATAAAGGGTACTCTTAGGAATATGGGGTGTTGAATATGTTGGATCAGCTATTGTTGGATAAGAACACCCAGCTTTTTTTGTACTTCTAAAGCGATCCATGATACAAGGAATTTTTTTTTAAAAAGCTAGCTTTTCTTATGATGATGGCTCAGTTGGCTATATCTCAGCTGGAAATTAAAGGGACGAGAGAAGCCCTCAGTTAGTCAAAATTGCAGTGTGTTGTCTCATATCTTCATGCACATGTCATGTAAATCCACTCATGTAATCCTTCATCTTCTCTTAGTAGCATGAAATAAATGAATTGCTTCATTGATGTTTTTTGTGTTTGGCAGCCTCATCGTACCTTTCCCTTGATTCAGCCGGGAGTGAAAGTTCGCCAAGATCTCCCAACAGGTTCATACCTTCGCCACGTCAACGACCCATTTGCCAGACAGGCTCCTCCGTCCACCATCAACAAGCAACACCAACAGACACTCATCTATCAGGCCAATGAAGCATTAATGAAGGCCAGGGTAAGAGACATTGTGTACATGTACTGTTTCATTAATTACTGGACGCAAACATAACATTTCTTGAGTGCAGAGCTGAACCACTAGTTTTTGAAGTGAAAGACTAACTACTCAGTCTGTTAACAACACGCCACCTGCACTGGAACTGCACTTTACTTTTGAGTGCAGTTCCAGTGCAGAGCTGGCTTTCCTGTTAGGCGCAGTAGACCCGGTCCTAAAAGTCACTTTTATAGGTATACGCTTTGGCCCAAAAAATTCAAGAAATGGTCTCCAACATGACAATCAGTTTTTTATGGAAAAGCCCGTCTTTTACAATTCAAGTTAAATCGTCCCTTCTCTAGAGAACGTCATGCTGGGGTTCCCACTGAGCTGTGAGCATTAATTAGAAGAAAGTATAATTCAGTAAACTTATTTTAAGTCTTTTAAAATTTCTTTGTCTTAGTGACTTCATTCAATAATGTACACTTAATAAATGTCCAAACAATTAAGACGGTTGAAAGTGCTAAATATCTTGGTGTTCATATTGAAAAAACTGGAAGCATAAAATTCACATTGAATATATCAAGAAGAAATTAAGACAATTGATGCCTACCATATATTACAGAGTCAAATCCATAATAAACAATACAGGTAAAATTGTTTTTGATTCTTTAGTAAAGAGCCTTATTAGATATGACGTTGAAGTTGATGGGCAATCCTGGATATACTCCAAAAAACACAAAACAAACTTCTAAAATCATGTTTGATAATAGTAAAAACTATGGCTCGACCTGCAAACTCATTAAGAACCATATTTCAAATGTTCTAAACTTAATGGATTACACTGCCACTGTGAATTACTATTATACGAACAAGTCTAAATTAGGATTCACTAGAAACATTCAAAAACATCTACCTGTGAACCAGATTGGGGTTCCTTCTCCCGGCAATCTCTCCCATCCATTTCCACCAGTACCCAGACATTTCTTATATGGCCAACAGGACAATTGAAACCATCTGTTCAATCAGTTGCTTCGCTCACTCGGCCAAATACTCAATGAATTTGGATTTTGTGTGTTTGTTAGTTTGTGAGTGTGTCTGTCTGTTTGGGATATGATAACGTTCTGACTTGGTTGAAGTTTCATGACAAAGAAGCTTTGGTGCATGCAAATCACAAATTCGGAGATGCAATTTCTACCTCAACACACTTTCGAAGGTATTCGGATTTTCCATCTGATGTCTAAGCCGCTTTTTAGTAACGACGTTAAGGGAGTCTGATTTTCCTGGCTAGTGCCCAAGAGCACACATGAATAACACAGTCATTTGCCATAATATATCATAGTGAAAGTTATTTTAGTGTTAAGAATGAAGAAAATAATCACAAATGATAAAAAAACTATTACTGCCCCTTTTACGCCCTGTTACTTCTTTTATCATGTCTACAGCAAATTTCACGTGTGGTGGCAAAGTAATCCAAGTGCTCATAAAAATAGTTTCTAAATCCGCTCATAAAGAACGGTGTTGGATTCGTTCGCCTAATTCGATGTTAGATTCGTTCACTTCAAGTTTCGGTGTTCACTTGCAATGTTTACTTCAGTTTGTTAGCTTTATGTTCAGAAGTTGTGCTTAAGATGAAAAGCGGAATACAGAAAATAAAAATGTGTATTACAGCATCTCTCCCTCGGCTGTGTAACTTTGATTTTCAGACCGCAGTTATATGCCGAGTATATAAATTAAATGAAGAAAGATGTAATTTTTTTGGGCAATTAAGTCCAATGAAAGTTGTGATATGCAGTCAAAACCAAAACTGGGATAAGAGAAGTCACAAAGTTTCCAAAATTGGTCTGTATTAGAAAGTAATCATGTCATTCAACCAATGAACGCCCACCAACTTTAAGCCTAACAACCAACACACTTGGCACATTGTCCTTTTTTTTATTTCATGATGTCTCCACTGTGACTAAAATCCAGCAAAGGTGTGTGTGCCTGCGAGTGTGTATATTTGATTAAACACGAGTAGATGTGTGTACACTCAATCGTGTACACACTCTACTCGTTTTCACTGCAAAAAAGACTAAAATAACATATCTTCACGTATATAGTTATGTTATTTTAGCCTTTTTTGCTGTTCCATCGACACGCTTTTGTGTACAATTATTCAAAATCATACGTAAACAAAGAAAAACTATGCTGATGAACTAACATTTCACATTACTGTACTCTGCTTGCAACAGTACTCGACATGACAATATTCTCCTTACATCCGCTCTCTCATAAATGTAATTTGACTAACAAAATCAATACCATTCGTGGTTTGTATAACTACTTTCTGAACTGCTGAAACATGTTGTACAATCCTATGGCTAAGACATTGCCGTTTATGCAATCCGTCGTATTTATGATTTTAAACATACCTAGCTTAAACATACCTAGAAATTAAAGAAAAGGGCAATATGCCAAGTTGGTCGGTTAATAACGTTAACCTTGGTTGATTGATGTCACCAATTTTGAAGGCTGATCCTTTTGGAAACAGGTGGATTCTCTAATACCAGTTTTGGCTTTGGGTGGATTTAATTTACAATTTTAGAACGTACCAACTCATTACATAATTATTCTGAACCTTGTTTTGATAAACAGGATAGAAAGCTGACGTCTCAACAAGAGTTAAACAAATAAGGATGGAACCCTATTTACTTTGTCTTTTGGACTTTTGTCAGGCTGCCTGAGCAGGGAATCGGACCCACGAACTTTGAAACCAAAGGTCTAGGTTCTACCACTGAGCCATAGTGACACAGCCAGTGGTGTCAATGTGGTTTAACGGTATGGCTCAGCGGTAGCTTATGGTTTCAAAGGTCGTGGGTTCGATTCCCTGCTCAGGCAGTCTGACATTTAAGTCCAAAAGGCAACGTAAATAGGTTTGCATCTGTATTTATTTAACTTTTTCGGTAAGCGTAGAATTTAACTGTTTCGTTATTCTTATGTATCCCGAATGTATGTTTAATTCGCATTTCATGTATGGAATTTCATGTATGGAATTTCGTGTATGGAATTTCATGTATG
>JAHWFP010167719.1:3599-29282 GCA_023313725.1 Lithobius niger | reverse complement strand
GTATGGAATTTCATGTATGGAATTTCGTGTATGGAATTTCATGTATGGAAACTCTCAAAACATATAGGCCGATCAATAAATATTTGGTCTATGCTCAGCTTGCGGCTGAATCATTTTACTGCCTTAATTTGCTTCTGAATTTTCAGAATTTATTATATGCTTATGAGTTTATACAATTTGATTTCTTTTGCTAGATTCAAGAGACGGTTCAAAATGTGGCTTCTAATAGCTCAAGCATCGGCAGCCCAGTGAGAGGACGGAGTGAAACACCAGACTACTCTGTGGTCCAGCACCGGCAATACAATTCGCCCTTGAATCTGTATTCTCCTCAGAATGTGGCTGCCACTATTCAGGGACAGACAGGTGTTGCTGTGACCCCGTAAGTGACAACGTCGGACAAAGGGGGTGACATCAAGGGTGATGGGGTGCGTGGGCTATTGTTGCCCGCCATCAGCTTTTGAGACAAAGAAAACTTCACTGTCTTACAACAAAAATGGTTAATTCTTTTAAGCAGTCCTTATACCGTGAGTTTAAGAGTTATTTTACAATTACTATATACATTTCACAAAATGTCATTTACTGACATTTAGTCTTCATAATGCATAGTGTAAAACACCAAACAAGTAATGCTGGTTCAATTTAAAACAAAGTAGTCTTGCAGTCCTACAAAGACTTGATATTCTCGTACAATAGTTGTACTACAGAAATAATAATCTCATAGTGTGGCCTTAAGACTTAATACATCAAGCAAAGAAGCTGCAAGTAATTTTGGTTTAAGTCATTTGACTTACAACAGGTGGCTAATCATGTGATAGAATTACTAATTATAATCAAACCACACCTTTTTACAGAAATACAGTTTGAATCCTTTGAGGAAAGGATTACGTTGTAGGAATTAAGTTCTTTAACCCATGATCGGCTTCTGAGCCGTATTTTGTCTTTAGGGATTCCATCGGTAATCTTGTAAAGGAGGCCGTATTGGATTTTGCAGCCGACAAAAGGTCAGTACGTTGTCTATAGTTCTTTTTTCACCACAGCAACGTGTGGACCTGAATGCGCTGATTTCGCTCTTCTGATTTTTCCATTAAGCCTACCTAAGCACTGTTTTTGGCATATTATGTACTTTCTCTCCTGCTTTTTTTTTTTTCACTGACATCTTTATTCACACTAACTTCAACTGTCGCTAACTCCCATACTGCAAACTAAACATTTACTTCACTGGTAGGCAATAAGACAAAAAGGCAAATTTTAGTTGTCAGTAACGTCTTACCAGGAGAGGATAAATAACCTACTGCAGCCTGATTTTATATTTCATTAAATAAAAAACCTAAATAACAAAAAAGCAGAGGTGGCAAATACTTGAACAATAAAAATATGTTTTTTTTTTTAATTAGTTCAACCTACAATCCTTCCTGCTAACTTTAATGACCAACTTGCAGGGATGCTCCCTAGTACTGTGACGTACTCAGGGAGTAGACGATTGAATCCAAGAATAATCTCAAACCCAATTTACTCCTTACTGCATAGCTAGGGGACTATGCACTGAGAACACATATTAGGCATAAAACACAAGTTTAGGAGCTTGGTCTTATCCTGAGCTGAGTCCAGGGAGACAACCTTTCGAGTCGTCTGCCCCACACCAAGTGGCTTCCCATGGTCCCTGCCCTCGTATTTATGCGTGGGCCAGAACAATAGAAGTCGCCTGAGGCATTACGTTGCGTAACCGCTAACAGGTTGGAGCCGGCTCTAACTGGTTTTGAACAATAGCTCGTTCCCGGCTGTTGGCGTTCGGCCAAGTTCCGGTGTAGACGGAAGTTGACAGGACGCCAAGCAGCTTATGTAACTGCAAGGTGCACCATGTGCTTTCACACAAGGTGCACCCTGCTATTCGTAAATAGCGTGTTACAGTACATCGTAATTTGAATAAAAAATGTGGGTTAATATCCATAAATTCTTTAAAAATGAAGAATATCCTACATCATCTTCCTTAGTCCTACGTAACGCTAATAATTCCACGCCCGCATATGTAGCATCTCTGCACAGGACAAAACGTCCAAGTCCCTGAACTAATCCATCCATTCCATCAATATTACCAAGCAAGTATGCTGGCCACGCAGAGTTCGCATACTGAAGGATTGGCCCTACATACACATTAAAAGCCTAAATAACTGTATTAATATCACCTGACTTGAAATATCGCTTAATAATAGCTGCCCATTGCAAACCAGCACGAACAACGCAGCTGCAGTGCAACGAAAATATTAAGTCGTTCGTAAACCAAATATCAAGGTTCTTTAAATCTTTGACCTAAGTTAACATCACATCCATAATTCCATAATGGAAACGGAATTACTTCCAATGTGAAAAATATTGCATTTATGCTGTGCGGTAGGTAACTGCCATTAAAAGTAGTACCACTCAAAAAGAAACTTTAAAATATCGGTAAAATCATGTGTGGCAACTGGATCTTTCATTAGTGAGCAACTTAACGTCACATTGGTTGAATTACTTGTTGGAGACAGTCGTTCACAAACAGAATAAAAAGAATTGGTCCCAAAACAGAGCCTCTGTGGGACATCGCTTGTCACAGTTGCATCTTTAGAAACTGCTGATTCAAATACACACATCATGACGGTACGAACATGTACAGTGAAGCTCAATTGCCTTAAATCGTACACCTAAATACGTCATGAACAGTTTTTGTTTCTGACTCGGCTCCTACCTTTCATACCCTAGTGTACGAATTTATTTAAGAATGTAATAGTGAAAAAAAGCTTAACTGTTGAGCAGTACACAGTTAATTGCTAAAGTCCAGGTAAATAGGACTTGACCATGGCAAAATTGCAATGCAGATTATTTTAATACTACCTAATAAAAATAACGTGTGCAGAATAACATACTAAAATCACATCTAAAGCATTTTCCCTGTGAATGCTAGAAAGTGGATGTGACAGATACAGGGACGGTCATCACGTGTAACCTGGCAAAACTACAATAAGAGATTGGATCGTAGCCAAAGTGACAGAATCTTGACTTGGAGTACACGGTCCTAGTCGATTCATTCTGTGCCCCATGGAGGGAGAAAGACGTTTCTTGGAAAAAACTTAATTGTCCCTGTTGCAGCTTTCCTTGGAGCTACTATTGTCTCTGTTGTAGTTACCTACCCAGACTGTAGCGTCCAGAGGAAAAAAACGCCGTGAGTGCGGAGCATTCTAACACTTAAATTTGGTCAACACAGAAGATTTGGCAGCCAAAAATTGCATCCATAAACGTATTTATTTTTTTTACTTGTAACTCGAAACCGTTCACTATATTGAAAAGTAACTAGCCTGATTTTACTCTCTGGCTATTGGGTTGTCTCCACTACACCTATTTTCAGGTTACAATACCCTTGCAGGTTACATTACCCTTGCAACAGCCTTACTACTTTATATATGTCCCGAGAACACTTAAAGTAGTAAGGCTGTTGCAAGGGTAATGACCGTAGGGATGTTAGATTTAACCAACTTGATGGTTAAATATAATTGTAATGAAAATTACATTAATCACAAGTATCGTATGTACAACAAATTTTACAAATATATGTCAATACATCATGTTAAGGATACTTCTGCCTTGTCGTAAAACAGCCTGTAACAACGCTCAGTTACGAGTCATCAACGTCATGGAGTACCAACTCAATGGAAACCCACTTGTGTGCTCATGGGACCCGTTGAAAGAATAACCAACTCATATCTAACAGACGTCACATGGTTTGGAGCGCTGTTATCTCTTGCTGGAGTATAAGACGTTACTGTTAATGTTCGAATGTAGTACCAATGTTTCACGCAAAGCTTTGTTTCATGTGGGATACGTAAAATAAAATCCACATATTCCAACAGAAAATCTCCTAGCAGCCACATTATAAATGTGGTGAATAATGCCTTGTGGCTACTTTGTGTGGAGTATCAAGAAAAATCAGTACTCATTTCGTTTAGACAATAAAGTTAAGACAATAAAGTCAATAATCTTAAAACTTTAATATTAAGTAGAAAGAGTAAAAAAACACTAGAAAATTATTCAAAAACTTACGCTCACTCTCTTCCAGTTTTTTGGTTGATAAACTGAAGTGTAACTGTGTTGTTGGAATTGTGGTTGGAATCTAGGTGTTAGATTTACCAGTTTAGTAACAAAACTATTGCCTTGGATGGTGTCTCCAAATGTGTAATAAACACTCACAATGCCTAACATCATTTTAAGATCCGAATTTCTGCACACACGTTGCTTCAAAAAGCATGAAATCTACAGGAAATCGCAAAGAATCTACCTCTCCCAATGAAAGTACTTAAAAGACAGCATCGCAAAAATTGAAAAACACACTTCTTTATCAAGTGGATCTCAATCTAGGATGCAACAATTGGACTTTCCAAGATTTCTACTATCACAAAGTTTTACACACCAATAACAAACTATAAAAAAAACCTTAAGAACTACATCTAAAATGTACCAAAATAAAATGAAGAAACGTTATATTGAAAAGGCTATAGCCAGTAAACGAGATATTTGTAAATTGACACTCCACATAAAGTAGTGACAAGGCTGTGTGCCAAATATGGGGACAAGGAGGTAAGACACACTATCCAAAAACTGATCTTTCTTAAAATAGGAAAACAGCAACTTATTCACTGCTACAGTAGCTTTTTAACAACTGCAGGAAATAAATAATGACATTCAACGTATGGGGTCTTTACTTCAATATGGCTCCTTTGCACCTTATTAATTTCTTCCGTTTTATTTATTTATTTATTCATTTTTTTAAACCTGGTAATAACAAGGTAAAAGCAATATGAACTTGTGTTAACAAATCTTTCTATTACCCTCTTCCCATAACATCACGCTTTGGTTGACAATACATGTTGTAAGCCAGTAATGTTCGCATGATACTAGATGTCGCTTGCTTTTGCGATAATGATAATACATAATTTTCACCATCCGTCATTTAACACAAGAAGCTTATTATTTAACATCTAACAATTTGGCTAATGTTAATTTCCTCGTATCGGGGTTAGAACTTCTATTATCTAATAATTAGCAAAATATGTTTTGTAGTGGTAGTAGTGGTCCTTAATATATTCAGAAGTAGAATACACTTCCTATTGCCTCACTATTTCACGTAAACATGGATAAAAAAATGTTCATTCTTTACAGTGAAAGGCTCAATATGTACTCAATATATCAGAATGGTTATTTCAACCTGAATTGACACCAATTTCAAAATCTGTGTTGAATAACTGACGACCTTAAGAAATTCAACTTTTTGCAATCAAACATCCAATTTATTGGATGGGTACAAATCTGGAAGCAAAAGAGGGAAAACTTGGAAAGTTCCCGACACGGAAGGGTCCCCGAGTCCAAGCAAAGTAAGCAAGTACAGTGTCCTGGTTATTGTCCTAATTTTCAAAACAAAAGAACACGAGTACATTTTCGAGTCCTACCACTGGCCTGTTTAAATATGGGATTTAAAAAAAAAGTCCATTTTTGTACAGGCATTAAAAAATTAACTAGATTTTGTCAAGTTTTTTGCTTTAAATTCATCAGACACTTAAGGAAATTCCTTCTCATTGAGTATGGGATTATTTTGGATTTAATGCCTCTTTAAAGTTTTTTTACAGTTAAATTCAAAACCCATCAGTTATATCCACCAAATCCAAAATTAGTATCAAGATCTACAAGAAAGTGTCCACCTTGGAAAGTAGGGATATCATTTCAACCATCAAGGCGGGCTACCATCAGTTTTTCACCCCTCAATAGCAACTGATGGGTACGTGGTATACTGATGATTGAATGGCCACAGTTGGCACCAGAAACCAGGAGGCACCTTTGTTGGGGGAATGATGTCATTATTTTCCAAGTTGGACAATTTGCAAACATGGCAGTTTGTCGGAGATGGCAATTTATGGATGTCCAACCTTCAGACATCGAGGAATCAAAGACAACTCGATATTCACCAATAAATACTAGTTTTGACAAATATTTTACCTTACACCTTAGTTAACACATACCGAGCACTACAACAGAAGTAATTAAAAAGCTTAGCCTGCATACGTTATGGAAGTGTCTTCTAATTCTCACTATAAAAGTACTCATTATAAAAATAATAGTGTCACTTGTGTCACCGTATTAACAACAAATAGTATGTGTACTGATCGGATTGTTGCTGGTAATGAAGATCCAGAAACTTCATTAGTCGAGCTTTGCAAGGTATAGACTTAGAATTTGTCCTTAGCAAGTCAGAGGCCACTCATGTGTACATTCAACACTGCTTTTAGTTATTACTGCTAACCCTTAAAATTAGCTATACAGGCAAACGCACTCGCACTCCACACTCTGGTCCCCCTAACTTGCTGTTAGGGCTGCTAGGGCATCCCATCCTATTACATAATTGACTGACTAGTTCTTACGCGTAGACACAGAATTTAACAGATCAATGTTCGTAACTTCGATAACTAAGATTAGGTTGTTTTGGGATGCTGCGGAGGAACTACAGGTTTATTCAGAAAAGAGCTTTTTTTCCTTACATGGGCCAAAACACTGTGCTTATAGCTATAACGGAATTACGGACTTCTGTTTACACACCGTTTGTGACATGGCGAAGTGCCAAATATTCCCATGCAACAGGCTAGGCAGTTACAACAACTGTGGAAAGTCATAAAATTAAAATATTATATTCTGAATAAGCCTTAAACCTCAAATAATCTAACAATTCTTCTTCCCAGCTTCGTAGATTTTTTGATAGTCACTTAAAAAAATAAAAGGGCAAATCAGGTGATGACTTGAATAGTTCAAATATAGCCCGTTAAAACATCTGAAAATACAAATAAATAACTGAAAATCGTTGCATACAGCAGTTGATGCAATATTAGGGAAAACATCGATATGTCCATTTTAGGCACTCTTTATTGCTGCTAGGTCTTCGTGCTCTTTTCCAGCTGCTATCTGGACATAACAGTAGCTTACATAACTAGCGTTTTTCAGATGTTCGAGCTTTTAAAGTATTTTTGCTTCTTTGATCAAATGTTTGTCCTTTAAAGGATAATAATTAAAAATGTATACATACAGATTATCCAGATTCTGACACAAAGGGGGAAAGGGCTTGAGAAAAACCACCATGCGATTCTGTTGAAGTTTCTTGAAAATGGTACGTGCAAGGTGCTTCGTGCCGTGCAACAGCAATCACCTGTATCTCGCCTAATTCCTTCAATACTTCTCCGCATAATTTTCCGTCTTTTAAAAATCCTAAAGTTTACGTAGAGGTTAGTGTAAAAGCACGCAGTGAAGCTGGAAATGTTTTAAACTAAACTAATTGATGATTTCCTGCGGGAGTGCAGTTTCACTCAGGACATTCTTACAGCCAGGCACTGGAAACAGCTGCAGTATACTATAGTGTGTATCCTAGAAATTTCCGATTGGAATTACCTATCAAAATTGACCCTCTCGCTTTCTGGTGCCTGGCCTTGGTTGGCAGCGCGACAAACCGCCAAAGCGTACCTTGCAATTTCAGTGGCCCTTCTTTCCTGCCTTTGCTCAACTTTTTCCCAATGAGATTTAAGCAGGACCGAAAAAGTCCTCAAATTTTTGGTGAAGGTCGGTCCCCCTCTCTCCCCAACAAGCCAACTTTCTACATCCGGTCCTTGTTCTGACAGTTGCGTGACAATAGCATCGAATGGCAAGAAATTGAACCAAAATGGAAAATTTCCTTTCTTAAACGTTGTGTAAAATGCTTCATGCATTCTTCTCTATAATTGAAATATTTAAGTGTAAATCGCCTGAATTGTCCTTTAAGAAGATTTCAAATATTAACCCTATAATCATGGTACTCGACTGAGGTTTTAGCCTAGAATATTTTGCCTAGAATTATATCCTAGAATATTTGTCATAAATCTGAATTTACATCCAAAGCAACCTAATCATGGACTTGCCAACCTGTACCATTTCTTACAAGCTTTTTTGAATACTTTGGAGTCAACAAGCGAGTCACTGATGTGTTTGTAAAAAAACACAAAAATTATGTGAATGAACTAAACCAAATCACATTTAAGATGGTATCTCAAGCATGCACCCTTTTCCCTGCAAATTCTTGTGCCGGAGTGGCTTTTATTTTTGTGTGTACATGGCTGCTTGAATAGTTTGTTTAATTTGTAAGCACCACTATTATGATGATTAGTTCTAGCATTAGTGACTCGTATGATAGTTTCATGTGCCCGAAGCGCATGTGCTTATTTCGTGCGAAATGGTCGTTCATAACAATGCCACTTCGTTAATTTAAATTGTATTCATTTAAACAAATTCAAAACACAGCATTATAGCTCATATTTCCTGGACTACAATGTTAAAAAAAAATCTGTATGAAATGGTAAAGTAGTACATTTATTGAAAGGTTTAAACATTGATTTGGTCAAGAGTCTTTTAATTTTAATTGTCTTTTTTTTGTTTTTGACGCTTAAACCATGTAGACTGCCCGTGATGTCAGTTGACGGGATATTTACCTTATTTGCTTCTAACTTCTCTTGCGTCAAACAAGCTAAAGTTCTTAGTAGAATTCACACGGTATAAAAACGGTATAAACCACTGGCAGCATATTTATTTGTGACAACCAAAAGACGCTAGTCTTTTTTCAAAATTCCATTTCTCGACATTTTACATTTATTTATGATTCGACTCTACTTCCAACTTTTAAGGAGTTACGTATGATGGAGGAGCTGTAGGAAAATCGACTGATAAATTAAAAGGAAGTTCAAATTTAGCCCACTTCTTAATTACACCACCATCACACAAATTTAAAAAAGCGTCTGTGAATCCATGCAGTGAAACAGTCGCCGTCTTGGAAAAATGATTTAATTTTTTTTTTTTTTTCCCAATACAGCCATAGTTATGAAAAAAATGCAATAGGCATGATATAGTCCTTGTAAAAAAAATAAATTAACAAATTATATATTCATCTTTTCTGTGGGATGAAAAATCAAAATGTTATGCATGATAAAATAGAATTTGCAACAATCGAATTGTTCAAATCCGCTGTTGTAGCTAACAGTTTTTTTAAAATAAATTTCTTGGATCCTTAACGTAATCTGAAGCAAAATACTGGTCGTACAGATGAAACGGTTTAATTTTGAATCTTACTAAAAGTTTTTTAGAAGAAGAAAGAAGTGTAGCAAGGGTAGGGGCAAAACTCGGGGGTCTGGATCGGGAAACCTCCAATCATCACCAGGGTTGGAGGTATTTCTAGAATTGATCGCACAGCTACTGAAGAAGCCCGGTAGCGCCAGTGACTGCTGGTGAGTGTGCTGGAGTAATACTTGGCCGGCAAGAGGCATGAGATTCTGTGCCCCTTTTACCATGGCAATGTGTGGTCACAAGTGAATTACCTCCTTCCATTTTTTAGGGCTCCAGTTCATACGCATGGGAACCATGTTACAGTAAATGTTTGTCGGAGAATGGTTAGTGGGTTACGCCACTCAGCTTTGATTCAAGGTCAACACTTTCAGGAGGGCCAGGCCACCTTGAAGCATCGAACTGAATAGCTGTTGCTGAGGTTGGTTTAAAAGCTTGGCCTGCAAAGCTGCAACTTTAAGTACCTGGGAAGGAATAGGTGGCCAGATGCTTAAGGGAAACCCTTTAGGTGCTTACAAAGTGAGATGTGTTTGACATAAAATGTGGGCCCGTGGGAGTGGTATAGCAGACCTATGTGTGCAAGGAGATGATAGACAGCATACAAGATCTTGACACTTTCTCCGTGCCTGTTTTGAGAGAATGAGGGGTATGAATCCCAGGCATTAAGGTTGGATCCAGCAGTGCTTACTTCTAAGTGTTTCGTATTGGAGTTGATAGCCATTTCACTGGTGAGGGATACAGTAATAGATCTAGATGTGCCTTCTCTTATGATCCAGATAGACTTTCAGTTGGTGTCAGCGCCTTGCCACAGCAGTTTGGTGCGTTTCTGTTCTTTTTATTTCAGCGATGAAACGAAGATTTTAAACTTTTCTGGGAACACCGTTTGGGTATGACGGTGACTGTCTCCTGGAAATGGAAACAAGCACTGGAATGTCTTAGAATGCAGTGGTAGATGGACTTGCTTGATCAGCAAGTCAAAGTTGAGAGAAGTGTATGTATTTCACAGTTGGTCCGAAGACTCGCGTCTCATTATTGAGGTGGTAAAAATACTAGTTAGCAGAGGAATCTGGAAGGGGCTTGTATGCTACCCACCTATCAGTACATTGTTCACCTGAGTTAGATGGACTGGACAGGAAGAGTACTGGCCTATTGAGCCAGCTTCGTATGGACCGTGTGTCGTTCCACAGGTGTGCGTTCTTGGGATGGCAACCTCGCTGGCTTGAATTGTGGGGTGGGTTGGCACTTTCCCACAGCTTGCAAGATATGCTAATCTTTGTGAAGTAGTCAGGAAGTGTCACACTTTGACTGTATGTAGCGATTTTTAACCTCACAAAGGTTTGTAGTGCAGTTTTGCTATGATTCAGCACAGGTGATTCACTTTTAATGGATTGTTTACTGTTGTTGATGCTTGTCTGTTCTAAGGTTGTTAGTTTTGTGGTGAGACTGACAACTGCAGGCTTCAATAAACTCAACTGAACCCATCATTGATCACATAACACAGGTTCACCTCATAGAGTCCATCACGTTTACAAGCAGGAAACGGTTAAAATTGTGACTGCTATAACTTCTTATAACGAAGGCCAAGAATGTTTTGCCAAGCATGTTTTCATTAATCAAGAACGAAAGTTAGTAGTTAGAAGGCCGCCAGGTACCGCCCAAGTTCTAAGCATTGTAATATTATATTTCATATTTTTTCTCTATCTATAAACCTTTGATTTTCTGTCTACAAAAAACGACATAGAACAAAGATTATTATTTTTTGCCATAATTTGATCATTAAGTGTGACCATCCAATTATTTGGACCACTGTTTTCCAAGACAGGGGCTGTTCCATTGCATGAATTTGTGATTATTGTCCTCAAGAAGGTACAGTTAAAAAGTGTGCAAAGTTCGAACTTCCTCCTTGTATTCTGAGTTTCTTTTTCTTTTTTTGCTCAGTCTTCGGTATTATAGCATAACCCAAATCGGTATTTAGACCTCTTGACACAACTCTCCTCTCCCTCAATCTGTAGCTAGCTGTGTGGATCAGTGTCTTCTGGTCCCTGTGGAAAAACAGACCAACTCACCTAACTGTAGTCTTTTCATTGATCTTTCTTTCTTGAAACAACTAAAGCATCCCTAAAGGGCCCGTCAAGATCACGAGCATCACCCAGTCACCGACTTACCAGACCATCTACGAAGCCGAATGGAAGGAACTAAGGAAAGATGAACTCAAGGAACACAAGCCAGTACAACAGAAGCTGAAGGAACTCCCACCCCCGCTGGAGGGATTCAACCCCCTCGGCACCCCAAGATGCCGAGTCACGCAGAGCAAAACGTTCGAAATGATCGAAGATATCCTCCGAGGAGAAACCAACTTTTGAGTTAGCATACCTGTGAATGGATGCATTTACTGTTACAGTTGCTATGGCGTTCACAGCTGCTAGAGCCAAACGCATAGCGTCATTCATTTTCGACTCGAAATTGGATAAATCGAACGAAGTATTAACAAATTCACTGAACGACTATTATTTTAGACCATCGCATACGAAGGAGTTTGTGAACATTGCAGGTTTGGTATCAATGTGTGGGTTTGATTTTTTTTTTACCTAAAGTTTATCTGTGATAAAAGGTTTAAACACTGAAAAGTGGTGCAAGCATTTGAAATACGGATATTACCAAACTATGTATGGTTGTACTTATTTATGCAGCACATTCTATGCCGTGAACGTAATACTTCTAGCAAAAAAAAATTCAGTCACAATAATTGATTACTCGCGAAACGAATCTAAACATGTGTTCACAACAGTATCGTGGTCTGGATAATATTGATGAATGGACACGTATTGAATGCGAATTTACATAGAATTTCAAGTTTTGTAAACGAGTTGAAAATGACATAATATTTATGGCTTTCTCTGTGTTTACTAAGATTTTTAACATTTACAAATCATATTCAACCTTGTGTAAACCTAGTCAAAACTACATACGACCTATGTGGTTAAATCGTAAGCAGTGTTTAGGGAATACCATGCCACATTCACACGTTTGAGAATGTTGTTTTTAATGTATACTTGCACGTTATCGTACACGGTAGAATTCCTAAACTGATCACGATTAATAGCTCTTGTTAATTTTTTTTTTGGGGTAAGCTTAGCTTATTCTTCAAGTACATGATGTATCATCTTCCTGTAGTATATTCCACGATTAGTGCGACGTACCTATCTTTATTGGGTGACTGACAGTTTTAAGATTAAATGTTGTGGGTATGTTAAAGAAAAAAAGTTTGAAATATGTTGTGTTTACCTTGTATTCTTCGACTTGTATACAATTTGTCAATGCTACGTTTTTAGAGATGTCGTGAAGTTTCGACGACTTTACTACAGAAATTCACAAAGCAGTTAGATGATTCTCCTAATTATAGTTTACAATTTAAAATGAAATGGGATTGCAAAGATTCAAAACTGAAAAAAAAAACTTTATCTAATCCCACCGAAATAAATTCTTTAGAAGTAGTTTGTGAATTTAATATTTCGTTATTTCGTAAGTGATCTGCAGAACTTATCAAAACGTACTTCGAGGGATTATTAATGTAATGCTCAGCAATCTGACACAACTACATAGGAAATGATCAACATAATGTCCTGCATGCTGATTATCCAAGAATTGTTAGCATGCACAGGTGATACTGTGTTGTTTAACGAAAAAGTGGTGAAGAGATTACAAATTCTGTGAATGTGATTTATCTTGTAAAACCAAAAGATTTGAAGCATAACAGACTTTATCTGCACGACGTAATCGTTGCTTATTACTGTAGTTGTTGACCGAATTTCTTCAATTTCTGCTTTTTTCCCAATTTTATTTACAGTATTTTCAGAATCTGCTGTTTTTTTTTAATATTTATTTTGTGTATACATGGACTAAGTCGTCTAGATTGGCAAAGGTTTGTAAATTTTCACTTAGTATGTTACTGTATTGTCTTTTAAGGACTGTTCAACTGCTTTAAACATCATACATACATTTTAATAGCTATGTTGTTTTTTGTTTCTTTTTTTCCACTGTATTAATGATTGAATAAATTCACTTATTGACTGTCATTTAGGTCAACATTCATTGAAGTCACAAAATATTCTTTAAAAGTAGTGATTGGCTGGCTGTGTCTTTCATCTCATTGTAATCATGTTGTAGTATGGTTGGGGTGGTACACTGGCCCAAAAACTGTCTGGGTGGACTAACACAGGCAAATGATGTTTTGTGGCATGTATCAACAGGAGTGTTCTAAGGATGTTGTGTAGATCATTCACTCCTGGTATCAAGTATTACATAAAAGGTAATGGAAATCAAAGTTCTTTCCCCCAGAGCATTTCGTTTTGGAGTTAAACAACTATTTGCAGGCTTCGTTTCTGGTACATGTTCTGTCTCTTCTATGACAGCTAAAACCATGAGATTCTTTTTGGTGGGAAAGATAACACTTTTTTTGCAGTAAAATTAATCAATACTAAAATCATATTTTAATGAAGCTTGGAAGTGTCATAAATTAATTTAGTAAGGCTTAGGAGAAATAATTGTGTGCAGCAGTTTAGTTTTTGATTTATAGTGGTGCAACAAAAGCGGTTCTTAGAACTATCCAAATTTTTTTTAATTGGTTCACTGAACACAGAGGAAAGTGTACCTACCATGTGTGGGATTTCATTAGAAAACTACGAAGCTAGAAAAACAATATTCCAAGTATGTATTTGTCACTTAGCTTCCTTATGCACTAAAATTGGATCATTTTGAAGTTCAAAACAGATTACGACAAAAACTTATACTGAAAGAGTCAGAATTTTGGAAATAGTTACTACACAGGCAGCAAGCAAACGATTGCAGTATCATATTTTGGTAAACAATGAAGAGTACGCCCTCAAAATTCAACGTACATTTGCTGCTCAACCCCACTCCCCCCCCCCACCGCCCCCCTACATCCTGTACTGTTCTGACACAGGATAATGCCGCGTGACTCATGGCTAGAACCATCAAACGGTACTGCGAGGCGGCTTGCCAGCGATGGAGCAGGTTAGTGAAGCCGTGGAGGGAAGTGTTCGTGATGAGGAGACTTGGGACAAGATTTGCAAGTGAGAGGTTTGGATCGAAAATTTGTGGAATGGAACAAGGTAAGTGGGGACGAAAGCTGACTTTGTTTCACAAGTTGTTTGATGTTTGGATGTTGAGTTTTTATTTCCCATTCCTACTCATTTAACTTTGTTTTTTTATGTTTGATGTGATGATATGAATGGTTGGAACTGGGAGATGTTATTTGTTTTGGCAAGAGTGATACCGGTGCAGTTGGCCAGCATGGGAAGGGGTTTCGTTCAGAGTGGAATCAAGATGGCGACCACGAAAGAGAGTGGCGGGTGGCCAGGGTCTTGGGGTCTAGCGATTGGCTTGCAAGGCCTGAAGCCATTGGAAGTGGTCGGGAGTTCGCCTCATGGGGAATCAAGAGGCGATGCGTGGTGGGTTTTCGTGCAGACTAGGCTGAGACATGACCACGAAAGCCATCAACGATAACGTGGTTGTTAATTTATCCTCCGTGGCGATCGAAATGATGATTGAGAATGATGTTGTTTGGATGGGCTCAATACTGCATGATGTCGGAGATCAGACGAGAGTCGGTGTGTTCGGCATCGTGTGGTTTGTGGACCTATGGGATGAAAACTCGAGGCTGAAGTAGTGGTCGACTTATTTTACAGGCTTGTAGAACGAGATGCAGGGCTTCGCCGTTAATTCGGCCGTCTTCATTTCCACGGAATTGACGATGATTCGGTTCTTTGTGCTGCCAAATGAGCAACCTGGTTAAGGGAAAGTCTCCCGCAAAAAGAGAACTTGAGGAAGACAGGAAATGGTTGGATCGCTTCTGATGAAAAAGATTAGACAGCAGAAGGGGTTTTCGTGAGAAGGTTGATGAGTGGTTGGCCGAAATCGGTCATCCTTTATAGGAGACGAAAGCGGTTAAGTTCCAAGTCTTCCTTGGCCACTTGAGGTTTAACTCCCGCGAACGGAAGATTACCTGCGGAAGACAAGAAGATGGTTGGATCGGAATCGATAAAGAAGGTGAGACAGCAAAAGATTCTTTCGTGGGAAGGCTGACGTGTGGTTGACCGAGAATCGATCATCCCCCATAGGACGAAAACAGTGAAGGTCGGAATCTTGCTCGGACTAATGGGCAACCAGGTAAGGTCCTGGGCTTAGGGTTGGCTGGAGATGAGGGCTTATTTCCCGTCAAAGGGAGAAAGCTTGAGGAGAATTCACAGGTAATATATTTTCCACCGGCAACAAGAAAAGTAAATTACAAAGCTGTTTTAAACACTTTTAAATGCAAAATGATCAACTAAAAACCAATGTATACAATATTTTATGAATATTATGATACTAATGCTAATCCAACTAGCAGAACAGGTTAGCGTACCCCAGTTTCATCCTGTCTGTCAACCTTTTATCATGTTTTAACCTACTGATGTAGTATTTTGGATGAAACACGAAATACGTGAGTGAGGCCATACTAACCAGTTCTACAGAATTGTTAGCTTCATTTCTCATTTATATCATCGTAGCACCCCAACGACACATGTATTTTCAAATATTAAGAGAGAATTTCATATTTTCTTTCTTGTATCCTTCCTTAATGCAAGATACCATTGTGAAGCGTCTATGTGAGCCTATTCATCTCAATTTGTATTTTAACATATCGTCAAAAAGAACAAAATATTTGTTCCCAAATAAAAAATATAACGTTTAAGAGTTGCTTTACAATGGTTTACATCTAATGGCAAAAAAAGTACCTAAAGCAGTAAAAAAAAAAGAATTGTCAGTTTCTCAAGCATGTGCGGGTCCTTAAACATACGGGGATCAACGCTTTTTTATTTATAATTGTAGTTTGTCGCGTCGTTGAATCAGTTCGATTAATTGATTACCGGTACGCACTCCTAATAGACGACCACCAGCCAGCGCCAAAATACGGCTCTGCTATGTAGGTACCGCCATGATTAACCAGAAGCTGTCCCTTCTTGCGACACAGTGAGCTGGTAACTCTTTCTCTCTATGGCCATTCACGTTTTCGTGCAATGGCTCTTGTCCAATTAACAATATGTGGGGTAAGCATTTTAAGAGATTGTACCATCGTTGGTGGTTTTCCTGAAAACAACACTTTTGGAACTTTAAAAGAAACTAGCTGTGCGCTGGTCCAGTTGTTTCCCGCGCGTGCGAGTGAAATACTTTACTGGGCAGCATGAAATGAAAAGGGCCACCCCACCCCTTCCCCCCACAAACCGCCGGCGTTTGGTCTTCTTAGGAAAGTAAATAGTGTTTTCAATGGAGGGCACCACTCTTAATCTTCGTGTGGCTGAACTGCCTGTTTCTCCGTTTCTAGTCTAATACCAAGCGCGATACGCCAGCAACTATAATCATGCATGCAATGATTGCTACTCAACCAACTTTGAAACTATTCAACTCGACTCTAAAAGCCAGCATTATTGAAGCTGTTGTTTTCTTATTGGAATTCATCCATTGTTAGGCTGCTACATTGTTAGCGGGTCTTATTCTTACATTTAGTTTGTTACCGATTGTTGCAGAGCGTCGACAATATGCTTTACAGGGCATCACCCTTTACCACCAGCTTGCCCCTTTTTTTGCCCCTCTTTCTTTGTTGCTGTGCCAAGAATGAACCTGCTTGCCCTCTTTCATTACTACGGTTTCTTTATTGTTTAGTTAGTTTGAGCCGTTTTCGTTGGCTACCTTAATAATAATAATAATAATAATATAGAGACGATGCACGAGGCATCCACCCATCCAAATTCCCAGGCGGCAGATGTTAAGTGGAAGAGGTACCACCATCATGACAGTTGTTTTTTTTTGCCGCATGAGGGAGGAAACCGGAGTACCCAGAGGAAACCCTCGTGCAATGGGTGGGAAACACCGGAGAAAAACATGTACATATACACTTTCCATCGCCAGGATCGAACCTGGGTCTGTACGAAGCCAGAGATATACACTAGGACCAGGAAGCCTATCGAATCTGACGCCCCAGTGCTCGCAGCTACCCTTGGACCTAGATGATGGGTTTGCTGTATCCCATCTCATCCCAATCTAAGCGTATCAAGGACTATGCTGATGGTCTGCCCACCTAGTTCAATTGGCCGACCATTGTAAGAAAGTCGTGGTTCCATTCCAGCATTATTGCATGGCGGCCACTAGCTTCGGTACCTTAACACAAACCAGAGTTGAGTGTATTTCACGACGGTAAAGAATAAATACCTATGTGTGGCGAAACAGCTTGACAATTGTTGAAAATGGACAGTCTTTGTGCCTTGAATAGCAATACTTGTATTTGAATCAAGTGCATAAACTATTCAATATGATAAAAGAACTTGAGAGCGTTCAGTTCGGGTGACTACTACTACTACTACTATGTAATTGCTACTGACCAATTCCGCTCATATAAAATAATTGATGTGACAGATATGAATAAAATTTGGTATTCAAGACACTTTCAACTCCAATATGTGCCTTTTACGGTTTGACATTTGGTGACTAAAATGATTGCACTCATTTGTAATGCTATTTTCATATGTGTTGGGAAAATGCCACCTGTCATCAAAATTATTATCACTCTTTTTATTAGTTAACGGTAACAATGCACACACTTAAATTTGTATGATTGAAGTCCTCATTCCAGCAAAACTAAAAAAAAATTAATATCTCCGTTCCTATTTATTCAATATTTTTAGACCAAACTAAGCCAGATAGCAGATAAATGGGCAGTGGCTAAATAACATGCCACTAAAAACAACACTACAAAAGAAGAGACATCTGAAACAAATCCCACAAGGGAAAAAACCCGCCAAGTTTCAGCCAATCAAAGTAGTGAAGTGAGAGCAAAAATGGCTGCCACCAAGTTGCTACATTAGTTGCCAAGCTAATCCCACTGACTGTTACTTCAGACGTTAAATGAAAAACTTAACCATTGCTACGGGTTGTAGCGATTGTCAGGTTTTCATTTAACCTTTGAACTAATAGTCAATGGGATTAGTTGGCAACTAATGTAGCAACTTGGTGGCAGCTATTTTTGTTCTAATTGGCTGAAACTTAGCGGGTTCTTTCACGGTTTTGTTTTAGAATATACAGGGTGAGGCAACTAAAGTGTTATGAGCCGATATCCTGTGAATGGCTAATGAAAGATTAATAATGATAGAAATGCAATGATCGGTGTGATGGGGGACGTTTACACAAGAAAAAAAGGAGTGACCTTGAATTGATATTTCAAGGTCATCCTCATGTTATCTTCCAAACGAGATACGATACGGCAAAAAAGTAAATTACAGTAAAAAGTTTGATGCAAGGAGACAATATGACCAACAACAAAAAACAGATTCAAAATCAGATAATAAAATAGTTACGATGATGCTTAAAAGCTAACTATGAAAATGCTGGTAGCATTTTCAGAGTAAGCTTTTAAACATCATTGTAACTCTTTTATGTATCTGATTTTGAATCTTGTTTTTTGTTGTAGGTCATATTGTCGCCTTGCATCAAAATTTCTAATTTACTTTAATTAAACATCAATTTTCTAATTTAATGTAGTGAAGCCAACTTCTCTGCAGTTGGCTTCACTACAATGCAGCCAGCATGTTCAGAGTTAGCTTACAAACATCATCGTAACTATTTCACTTATTTGTCTCCTTGCGTCCAACTTTCTAATTTACTTTTTTGCCGTATTGTATCTTGTTTGGAAGATAGCACGAGGATGACCTTGAAATATCAATTCAAGGTAATTCCTTTTTTCTTTTGTAAATGTCCCCTATCACACCCATCATTGCATTTCTATCATTATTATTCTCTCATTAACCATTCACAGGATATTAGCACGTAACATTTTAGTTGGATCACCCTGTACACATAGATAAATAAAACTAGGCCGATTAGAATTAGATTTACTAAAGCTAATCACAGATTGCGATTTTTCAGATAAAAATAATCCTGGTCGTTTTGAAATGGTTTTGACCTCAGAAAAGGGATTTTTTTTCGTGGACTAATGAAATACCAAATTTCTTTTAAAAAAGCTATGTAGTGTTAGAACAGGCCTATTATTGCAGTACAGAAGTAAGTGAAAATCACCATATATTCCACAAGATATCGTAGAAACATCAAAATTCCAGGGCTACCTGGTTAATTTTTGTTTCTATTGCCTATTGATTGCCAATATTTAGCATTCTCCTTCTCCAAATGCTGTTCCAACTAGAGATAAAACAAGTTCTTCCGGTTCGCTAGCTACTGCGCAGCTCCACTGCGCAGTCTCCATCGTATATATAGTCGAAGCGGAGCGACAGAGCTCACCTTTTCGACGCCTCTACCCTGGCCAAATGGCAACGAGAGGGGAGGAGGACGGGAAGCTGGGTAATGTATTTTTTCAATAGGCAATAGAAACAAAAATTAACCAGGTAGCTCTGGAATTTTAATGTTTCTACTTGCCGTGAAAAAATCCATTATCCAATATTTAGCATTCCCATAGACTTCGTCAAGGCGGCGGGCGCAATTTGATCAGAGTTCCCTTAGCTAGCGACTGGCCCTGTAACACAAAGTGGTTTACAGTGCGTCCAGGGGTTAGAGTACTCTGTGGGCTGCAACAAATGCCCCAACGTGGTACAAACCGTCGGCATGATAGGACATATCCCGGAGATAGTGGGATGTGAAGATGGTAGGGTGGCGCAGGAGGCGGAGTTTGTTACCTGGTCAGAATATTGGAGAAAGTGCTAAATATTTCTTGATAAAATTTTTCGAAAATCCCAAGGACACTGACCCAGTATTCGGGCTACAGTATGATACTAAAAAAGGCAAGCTGACCCTTGGTAATAAAGTGGTTAAAATTTTTGATAATGATGTAATGGCTCGGGAGGAGCAATACGTGGGGACACGCGGGCTTTGGAATTTGCTAGTTTTCAAAGATTTGAAAGAAACCTCCCTCGTGCCGGAAGTTAAAGCAGCTTACGCGAACATGTAAAAAAATGCTAACGCTATTTATCACAACAACGACCCAGCTACTCGTAAACCCAAATCTAATCGTAGCACCAAGTACAAGTCTATTATCGCTCCGATTTAGGAAGACATGAAATCGAAGAAAAAAGGGACGGCATGATTAAAAAAGCGAGTTACTCGAGCAGAGTCGATTATAAATATTACGACGATCCTAACGACTTGATAAAGAGACTCAGGCTTTTGTACACATCTACTTTGGCCGGTCACGACGGACATAGAAACGAAATGGTCGAAATTTGATTAGAAATGCAGCAAAGACAAATCATAACTGCTCGGGAGAAAACGGTGGCTTATCAAAATTTAGTTTCAGGTTAAAAAAAAATTTAATATATAAACAAAGAACTGTGGAAACAAACAAAAAATATCACAAAGAGGTACTGCGTCAAATGTAAATGTCACACTTCTGACAGTCCCGAACCGTTCGTTATTATCATCGCAAAAAATTATTGACAGATGGAGGTTGTATTTTGCGATATATGCAGGACGAAAAAGCTTCCTTTATCAAGTCTGGGAAAGGAATCGTAAACAAAATCATAGATAAGTTACCCCTCGAATTCCATTTACCGGGTTACCAATACTGCGGTTCGGGAACTAAACTGGAAAAAAGATTGGCTCGAGGAGACCCGGGAATTAATAAACTAGACGAAGCGTGCAAAGAACACGCTATCGCTTACTCCGAGAGTTTGGACTTGAAAGATCGGCACGTTGCCGATGAATTTCTCATTTCCAAAGCTCAAGAGTGAGAGATGATCCTTCTCTGGCGTGGAGGGAATAACTAGCAGCTTCGATCGTTAATAAAATCGTGAAAACGAAACTTTGGTTCGGAATGGGAAATTTAAAAAATGGATCAACTCGTAAAAGAACTTCACAAACCAACTCGAGACGGAAAGTGATTGTACTGAGTCTAAACGATCTATGGCAGGCTGACTTGGTGGAATGATACCTTACACTAAGTTAAATAAAGGGTTTAACTATCTACTAACCTGCCTTAATGTCATGTCAAAGTTTGCTTGGGCCATTCTGCTTAAATCTAAATCCGGCACAGACGTTACCGAAGCTTTCAGGAAAATACTCACAGGACCAACACTCCCTAAAAATTTACAAGTCGATTTAGGTAGTGAGTTCTACAATAAAGACTTTAAAACCCTACTTAAGTGCTATAACATTAACATGTACTCTACGTATTCTGAAGAAGAAAGCGAGCGTGGTAGAACGTTTCAACAGAACGCTGAAAACTCGAGTGTGGAAAAGATTCCTAGACAAGGGAATTACGAGTGGACGCATATTATCAACGAGTTAGTTTCCAATTACAATAACGCGGTCCACTCTACCACAAAACTGAAACCGCGAGAAGTAACCAAACGTCACGAACCTTTGTTGAGAGGAACTAGTACTAAGCGGTTGTTGAAGAAACCCAAATTTGCCGTAGGAAACAAAGTCAGAATTTCTAAAGTTAAGAAAATTTTTGATAAAGGGTATTTGCAAAATTTTACTAACGAAGTTTTCTCGAACCGTAAAATGCAAAAAAAACCGAACCGGTAACTTACCTTTTAAAAGAAGAATCGGGTGAACTGGTGCTCGGAGGTTTCTATGAACAGGAAATTCAAAAAACTCTAGTTCCAGATTTATTTCTCGTGGAACAAGTATTACGTAAAAAGAAAGGAAAAGATGGAAAAATGCTTTACTTCGTTAAATGGAAGGGCTATGATTCTAAATTCAATAGTTGGATATATAATACTACTGGTCTAAAATGAAATGGTCCTCGTAAAAAAAAAATTTTATCCTTTCACGTTTTTGTTCCTCAATATTTAAAAAAAATGTTGTTACTCAATATTTAAAAAAGGATTAAAATTTGAAGGTTCCATATTTTATTCCTCGTTATTAAAAAAGGATAAACTATTTCTCGTTTCAGAAATGGAAACTAAAACCATTTTCACCTGTATTTATTGCCGAGAAACTTTCCGTACACAGCATCTGCTGTGAAACCATCTTTGTTCGAATCACCCCTCCTACTGGGAAGAATGAGCTTGTTTCGTTGTCTGGAGCAGATGGTTAATGTAAGGTACAGCTTTGTTTGGGAATTGAATTTTTTAGAGACGAGACATTGTCGGAGACGAGTTTTTGGTCTAGGTATTTGGAATTACACAACCCGAACGACATTCCCGCTATATTGGACGAAGCATTCCGCAAAATTCAAGAAGCCATCGACGTTTATGCTGGGGAAGGAAGTGGTTGGGCTATAAAACGAATCACCAATTTGATCATCAGAGTGGCGGAGTATCGACTGATGCGAGCTTCGTCATATATTCCACTCCCTAGAAAACTCGAGGCCAAGGCGAAATCGGTGGTAAACGTTCAAAATCTAAACGATGCAAAATGTTTTCTATACTCAACACTATTGTCGAGTTTGGGGTTAGAGAGAACTAATCCCAAAGATTACGAAGAGCTCGAAGACGTGCTCGACACTAGCTCTCTCTTACCCGACCAAGTTTGAGGAAATTGAAAAGTTCGAAAAGCTGAACGATCTTTCGATCAACATCGTCGGTTTTAATGACAATGAGGGATTGTACCCACTCAGAGTGTCCAAGAATTATGACGGACTACCCATCGACCTTTTCTCACTTAGTGTTGCGGACAACACCCATTACTGCGCCATTACGGACATCGCCACGTTTTTACGTTATCGAGGCTCGGGGACTAACGCCAAATACTATTGCCGAAACTGTTTCGCAGGATTTGGAATGAAATGGATGCTCTTAAGACACCGAAACGAATGCGTTAAAATCAATCCGGCGCAAGCCTTCTGATTTAAGGTTTGGGGAGACAACTTTCTCGAGTTTCAACATTTTAATCGTCAAAACCCCCTTTCCCCTCATCATCTACGCCGACTTCGAATGTCTACTCCTACCCATCCAACCGGGACCATCGACAAGCTCGACCACCCGAATTCATCGACACGTGCCTTGCAGCCTCGGCTACGTCATGATCGGTCAGAACGGGGAGATCGTTAATCGTGACTACTACTTGGGTGAAGATGTGGTGGAAGTTTTTTATAAACGCATGAAGATAGAAGTGTGAAATTATAATGAGTTGTTGAAAAGGATACCACCCATCAATCTTTCCCCAGCCGAACAGGTCAGTTACGAAGAGGCCAAAGTCTGTCACTATTGCAGAAAACCTTTCCCCGTTTTGGTTTCGAAAGGTGACCCCAACACTAAAGTTAGGAATCACTGTCATATTAGCGGAAAATATAGAGAACCGGCTCACTCGAAATGTAATCTCAAAGCTCGAAAAAAAAAGAACCTTTCCCGTAGTGTTCCACAGTCTAGAGGGGTACGGCATGAACTTTCTCGTACCCGCAGTGCACATGTTTAAGGGACAAGTCGATGTTATCGGTCAGAATGCCGAGCGGTTTCAGAGTATGATGATCAAGAGGTTCGACAGTTGGATAAGCCTTCGATTCATAGACAGCGTGAATTTCCTTAAAGTTTCGCTGGATACTTTGGTCAAACACCGCAAGAATGACGGCAGCTTCCCGATTCTTGAGGCAGGTTTCGACTTTGGTTTAAAATCCTCGAGGTTTGTCGAAGAAACCACGCGAGAGAGCGTTGTAGATCTGTTGACCCGGAAGGGAGTTTACCGATACGTCCGTCTTCGAAAAAGAAGAGCTACCGCCTCGCAGATGCTTTTTCTCTCAATTGAAGAAAGAAGATTTGGCGGGTGAGGAGTACGTGAGAGCACTCAACCTCTGGCTCAAGATGATAGTAAAGAAATTTGGCACCCATCACAAAATCTACCAGATGACCAACGTTTTCCTACTCGCCGACATCTTCGAAGATTTCAGGAAAATATGCCTCGCCAACAACAAGTTGTATCTCTACTACTACATATCTACTACGGGATTTAGTTGGGCGGTACTCTTGAGAATGCAGAAATCCAAGTTGGAGTTGTTTTTTCACTCGGGAAAACACAACACGATAACTTCCGGCATCAGAGGCGGCGTGTCGTTTATTTACAAGAGATATTCGAAGGCGAACAACAAACATCTGGCCAATTTCAATCCAGGCAAACCCTCCATTTACATAATTTACTTGGATATGAATAACTTGTACGGTTTCGCCATGAGAGCTCGTCTCCCTTATGATGGATTCCGCTACTTGACCAAGGAAGAAATTTGGACTTTAGAGGTTGATACCCGTGCCGGACGATGCGGATGTCGGATATATACTTGAAGTCAACCTAGAATACCCCGCGGAGCTTCACGACTCGCATAATGACTATCCCCTAGCTTCAGAGAAGCTCGAGATCGGGGAAGACCTCATTTAACCCTTTTCCCGAACACTAGCGGAAGATATCAATCACGGCATCAAACCTTCTACCAAGCTTGGCCGAATCTCCTGCACAAAAAGAACTACGTCGTTCACTAACAAAATTTGAAGTTCTACCTGCATCACGGATTGATTCTTCGTCGCATCGGAAGATTATTGAGCTTCAAGCAGAAGCTCTGGATGGATGGGTACATCAATTTCAATACGGAGAAAAGGCAACAATCAACCGCACTCTTTGAAAAGGATTATTTTTAACTGTTAAATAATTCGGTATTTGGCAAGACCCCCCGTCGGGGAAGCTTTGCCCCCCTGTCGGGGAGTAACCGAGATTGTCGTCGGGGAACAGTCGGAAACTTGAGTCCACACGACGACATAAAATTCGTAAAAATTTGTGGAGGAAAAGCTCAAAATAGAGTTTTTTGTTTTGCTTGAGTAGTCCTCATCACCTCCATATTTAGGAGCTGTCTTAGTTAATGCATAAATGTGAACTAAATACGTACAAAACAAAAGTTGTTAAGGATTCTAGTTAAGTTTTCGTCATTTGAATTCATGATACCAATGAACTGAGCGAAAATCGTGTACAGTAAGTGGCTAAACTGAAAATTGATTTGCTGCGTTAGACCGTCAACGCCTTGGTTTGACAGGCATCTTAGTTATATGACAGGTTTGGGATGCCAATGTCTTACCAGTTATTTCTAAAAGGAGAAGGCCCTATTTTAAAAGCCCAACGCACAACACGAATGACGGCCAACTGTGTGTTCTTGCTATGGTTAAATATTTTTCAAACCTAAATTATTCAGTCTTAGTTAACGTTAATTTATAATATTAAAAAAAAAATTAATTCATCAGGTAATTTAATTAGTAAATAAAATGTGTAAAAAAAACCAGAATTTTGGTCACAATTAGGTTTTTACGACTTCTAATGCTAAAGAATGTTTACGAAAAACATCCGACATTTGCTTAACAATGTGGTGCAAATGTGTCTCGGAAAGCCCAAAATAGGCCCTCAAATAGCGTAAAATGCTTCAGCTTCCAGGGCCCGGACCCCGCTGGAGGAGCTTGCAGCGCTCCCCCACATCCCCTAGCTGGGTTTGCCGGGCCCCTGCTAAAGTAGTACAAATATAAACAAAAAAATGTTCGGTTTTTTTGCCCCCCCCCC
>JAHWFP010167718.1:0-29047 GCA_023313725.1 Lithobius niger | reverse complement strand
AAACAGAAGAAACTTCAGCCAACATTATTACAAAACCAATGCCCCTTTAAGACATTGCAGCAAACTATGATCACTTAATCCAGTCAAAAACCATCCAATATCCGCAAATTATGTCAGACGACGAAGCTTTAGTTTGCTTCTTGTGTTGTACTGATGGTTCTCTTTTCTGGGAAAATGGTGGCATTGGGGGGGGGGGGGGGTGTTCTGTCATTTGGGGTTGGCGTTGAGAGGGGAGATTTGAGGTTTCTTGCCCATGCGAGTAACAGCGGAAAAACGAAGCAGTCAGCAACAACCTGATGGTCCGATGTCGAAAAGTGAACAACCAGTACGAGTCACCCGAGCCCAACAAAGTTAGGAGAACCATGCTAGTATCATCATGCCTTAAGGCACAGTCGGGTGTATAAAAGACCTCCTGCAGCTAGTGTGAGGCCATGTGCATAAGTGAGACCAGGAGGCACATCAACACAAGAATTCTAGACCATATTATAGCCATAAGATCAAGCCAAACCAGATTACTATTCACTAAAACTCAACACAACATTGGATGGAAAAACACTGAAATCCCCTCCTAATCTCCAACTCGTCCACCCAACATCCAAATGCAAAACAATGAAAGGATAAATAAATAAGTTGTGAAGCTCCTGATGGATCTCATAAAGATTAGAGAGAGGTCCGAAGCGTGCAACTCTCATCACCTGCTCAGTGCCGGCAATCTGATGTGAACTTGATATCTCCCAACACCAAGAATAGAGTCTAATGAGTAGACACCTGTGTTTTCCGCATCAATATCTTCAAATTCCACAACACAACATTCAGTGTAAAGTTAAACACCCCTAATGCGTTACTTTTTTTTCTGTGTTAGAAAATCAACTACCGCCACATACGCCGGTCTAGCTGATTCCCGCTGATTCAACTCGGCTCTAATAGTCAGCATTATTGAAGCAATAGTGTTTGTTTCTAATTGTTAGAGTGCACATCCGTTTCGTTGTCGGCCGCTCGCCCTTTTTCTTTGCTACCGAGGCAAGGAGGAGCCCGCTCGCCCTCTTGCTGATTGTTGAAGCTTCGTTTGTTTAATCCTGATCCCTAACAATCCCTCATCATTAAGTCTGCTCCTAAGCGAAATATACAGGGTGGTCTACAAAAAAGTGACGACGCAGGATAAGTCTAACTTTTCTGGTTAGCACCCCTCAAACCCAGGAGAAGACAGAAATCTACCAGTTTTAGATTTGATTTGTCCTGTCCTGGTTCTGAGGGGTGCTAACTAGAAAAGTTGGACTTAAAATCTTGGGTCGTAAGTTTTTTGTGGACCACCCTGTATATATATATAGAAGTTGAGTTTACTTGACTTGAATAGACATTTTTTTTTTAAATGTAATAACCGGGCAAACATTTTTCAAATATCACCTACGCACTTATGGCAATTATTTTTTGTCTAAATTTTGGTAATTCAATCAAAAAATTTCTCAATTCTGCAACAATTAGGCTGGTTGATGGAAATTAAAAAACAAAAACGAGCTCGTTTGATGTTTAAGGTAAGGTTTAACTGATCCGAAGTCAAAACAGCAAAGTGACTCAAATAAACTTCCCTGTTAGGTTTCACATACCGCAGTGTTCCTGTACTGTTGAGTCCACGTGAAACCTTACTGCTGTATTCAACCATTAGACACGTAAATAAAATTAAAACCCTATCCCAACTTTAAAAATTATTGCAAGAGTAATATAGTGTAGAATGTAGGCTACACACTCGCCTATTTTCGGGGCCAAATTTTTCAGCATTATTCTAACCAAGTTGTCTCCTTTCCGTTCATCGTATTGATACATACACCACTTTTCAAGATTTCATATTCAAGACAGCAGGATTGGTAGGCTTATTTCATTTTTATTTTCAACGACATTTCCAGGTTTTCAAAGAGTCGCACGAACCCTGAATTACTTAATTTGTAGGTCTGTACTAAGCACAGTAAAGGTATGGTTTTTACGATTTTTCAGCCAAGTAGAATGAACCAATCAGGCCTATCGTGTTTTAAAGGGAAAACATGTGAATACAGCAGTAAGGTTTCACGTGGACTTAACAGTACAGGAACGTTTATTTGAGTTGCTTTGCTGTTTTGACTTCGGATCAGTTAAACCTTACCTTAAAAATCAAACAAGCTCGTTTTTGTTTTCTAATTCGTGATACAGTGTGGCATTCTACCTGGAAAACCGGGAAAATTCAGGGAATTTATCAGGTCTGGAAAATCAAGGGAAAAATCGGCTGAAAATTTTTTACTTCTAAAACCTTCACTTCAGTTAAAACTTCATTTCCTTTTTGTTTTATTTCTGATAAAGCGCAAACTCCCTCACTAAGTAATGAGACTTTACATGTTAAGTGAGATTTTAGTTTTGTTCAGATTGTGGCCTTTTTCTGCTCCTTACCAATACCAATTACTGTAGGGCAGTGCAATATTTGGTTTAGCAAAGCAATGCGATATAGTTATTGCGATTTGAGTGAAATGTGAAAACAAAATTTTTGTCCTGTACTGCACCTTCCTTCGGCCAAAAAAAAATCAGGGAAAAGTGTTAGTAGTGATCTGGAAAACCTGGAAAAATGAGGGAATTTCATTATGAGCTTTTGAACGCCACCCTGTGATACTTTGACATACCAAGCTGGTTGTCTGCACTCGTTGCAAATGCACTGAATTTTGCTCGCTCATTCACTGCAAGTCTTTCTTTTGAAAGTTGGTTTTTCCGCAGCTGTCTATCAGCGGCTTTGTCCGTATTTGTAATATAGGACGGCAAGCAAAATGGGCAACTGGCACTTTAGCTTTTAACACGGGAGAATGATGTGAAATTATTATATAAATCGACTTGTAATACGTTTAATGCTTCCTTTCCACGGGCGGGTAAATTGTTGGCTTACCAGCATTGTTAGCATTTGCTGATTGGCATTGTTGCATAAAAACAATGTTTAGAACAATAAAATAGATCGTTCAGGGCCCCATAACTCCGGAACGAGACGACCAATCGAAATTTCTATTTCTATAAAGGACACATCTCCAGAAGTAGATCTTTCAAATGAGCTAAGATTCTAAAAACCATCTTTCTACGACAAATGGTTTAGTCTGTAGCGACCATTGTATACACATGTCCGCATAATAACAAGAAGTCCAACCCAAAAATGAAACTCACGATTCCAGATCAAGTCCAGATTTCCAAAGTGACCAATCGGAAATTAATAAAAGTTGGTACACGTGTTCACCAAGTACAACAAAGATTATATATTGTATTTGAGTGGAAACTATTAAAAAGAAGCGGAGAAATTAAGCATCGAAATTTCGGCTTTAATATGGGAGACCGAGGTCAATACGCAAGTCGCAGAAAACAAGTATCTGTGATCATGAAGACGGATGTCGTCCTTCACATGAACACCATCTAGTGCGAATAAGTTCAACAATTCAGTATGGAATATCTTTTGGCTTGTTGCTGACAACTTGTTTACTTTGTCGGGTCCTCCCTCGCAAAACTCGCAGTAGACGTAGAGATTTCCTCTTTCCTTCCTTCCAGTGGCGTAGCGACGTTAGGTGGGGCCCCCTTCCTTAATACACAGGATAGACCATAACAAACGCACGAGCTGGAAAATCTTTTTTTAGTTTTTAAAAATTACTATTATAGTGAAAATAGGGACCATTTTTTCGTACTCCAATCAACGGGTTCCTATTTATACTTTTTTTTTTTAAACTTGGAAAAAACTTTGGACGTAGATAGTTATCACTTACTTCTTTTTAGCGCACTACCAAAAGTGTTCCAGTTACTCCAAACTAGCAAATTTTCGAATGCTTATACTGGCATTCTTCCTCAGGCTTGGGTAATAAGACGCACACGCACCAACTGTCCTACTTCCACACCGAACGCGATGATGTAAATTCATCATTCATCAATTTTGAATCGTCGCGTTCGGTGTGGAAGTAGGACAGTTGGTGCGCGCGCGTCTCATTGTCCAAGCCTGAAAACGAATAATGAAGAATGCCAGTATAAGCATTTGAAAATTTGCTAGTTTGGAGTAACTGGAACACTTTTGGTACTGCGTTAAAAAGAAGTAAGTGATAATGAACGAAAACCGGTATTTAAAACGTAGATAGTTTTGGGCGGTACCAAGTTTTAGTACCACGGTACTCGGTTTTCTCCGGTACCTACAAACGAGGCCGTATCTGGTATTATAATGCAGTGGTGTCTCCATACAATTTTTAAATAATAAACTTAATTTTATTGAAAAATGTGTTGTGTTGCTATAGTTTTAATGGAAACATTGTAAAGACCCCCCACCCCTCCCACCCACCGTTTAAGCTTAATAATGTATCACAACAGATTTAATTAAAAACCATCCTTTAAAATTGTAGTTAACATGCCATCCAAGTAGAAATGCAAATATAAACAAATGCTGGTCTGGTTGTAACATCAAAGAAATGCAAATTTGGCTCCACTTTTGTGGATTTAGAATTCCAATTTTACCATTGTTAATCTTTAACTGATTGTTGTACTGCTTTGATCTTTAACACTAAATCAACTAGTGTTATAACTTTGGTGCCTTTTTTTCATTTTGAAATAACACCGGTATTTTAACAATGCAAGGTATTTGGTACCATGGTACACGGTGAGAACCGGTTTACGGCCCAATACTAGACAGACAAATTTTTCAGCTCGTGCGTTTTTCATGGGCCACTTCATTTTTTAATGATGGGGGATGGACGGACGGACGGAGAGGCTCGAACCATTTTTTTTAAATACAGTGTATATCAAGTAACTGGTTTGCTACAAAAGAGCGGCCTTTTGTAAAGTTAAATCTTTTTTTTTTCTGCCGGGGGCATTCTGCCACCCTGTAGCTAGGCCGCTGCTTCCTTCTGGCTACCATTTGGCAATAAAGATGCAAAAGGGTTGTGAATTATGGCTGTTAGTTGTTTTCTAACATGTTTTTTTATATTTTTTTTTTATCATAGGATCTTTCTGTGAAGACAGTAAACACATCCAAGCAACCAAGTAATGACGGCTCTGGGAAGAGTAAAAGTAAAGTGGATTTGAGATCTCTGGTGAAACCAAAGAATTCAGCAAATGCAATACCATCAAAAGTATCTGACGTTCAGAGTAAAATAACACAGCACAACGGCAGTATATTGCAAACACCTAATACATCATCTGCCTTAAGTTTGCTAGGAGCCTATTCTGACAGTGATTCTAATGAATGACAACTGCAAAAAAATCACGCTCATTTTTTTTATTTCTTACTGTAAATATAAATGTTTGTACATACAAGTGTAATAATTGCCAATCATAAAATTAACAATGGGTGCATTTATTAATTTTTTTACAGTGGTAATATGGCTTTCCATTATCATAGTAAAAATGTTGATGCCTAACATCTCCACTGCAATTAAACCAAATTTGACACCGTACTGGCTCGAATTTAAGGCAAACTACCGATATTGGCTAAAAATGAGCACGATGACGATCTTCATCAAAATTATGGCAATTCACACTCATATTTTATAGGGTATTTTTTTTTTATTGTTGACTCCAAAACAATTGTTATGGTCACATTTTAGTTTTTGCTAAATAATTAAAAATCTATTTGAGCTACTGACTTCTCATTAGCGCCAATGGATACCTTCCAATGGATAGCTTTCGAAAAAACAATGCTAATGGTAAATTCAAACTTTAAAATTGGTCAAAATTTGGACACAGATATAAGACAAAGAAGCAGTTTTAATGGAACAAATTCAAAAAAAAAAGTCTTCGATTCGGGCCAGTATGGCAAGTAGCGCTTGATTTACACTAAACACTCGTATTAAAATTTGTGGGGATCAGATCGGAAATCGTGTCTCTTAGGGTTGCTGTACAGGCTGTTCTTGGCCATTATACAGATTTTCTAAAAATGATTGAAATTGGTAGTTTTAACATATTAGACATCAGTAAGGCTGAAGATCACACATGCTAAGTTAGTTTCCTTTGTCTTTTTACAAACGGAACAAATGGATTTTCGCTGAATAAGCAGCGTCTACATTGTTAACCAAGAGTAGCATGGTGTGCCAAAGAAAAACAAATTAAAACCCCCGACAATGTTTTACCAAACCACTGTAAAATATTTTTAATAATTCAACAACTGCAAAATAAACGGCAAAACATGGCTGATGGCCTCAATTGCTAGTTGCTGTTACTACTTTTTCATCTTCAGAGTTAAAGCAACATTCCGCCTGCCTCACAACACGATCACATCCGCGTATTTACCACAGCTAAGGTCAACTGAGACGGTAGCTTCGTTTCTGGCAACGAAAACGTAGCTACTGTCTCAATTGGCATTGCGCCTAATAGTCCAGCCAGCGTGAACCCATTGATTGTGTCGTCACAAACCGGAATGATTCTCGAATTTTAAAATCATAATTTATAATTTTCTAGGCTAGTGTCTTATAATTTTGCTTCGGCGATCTATTGGAATAATTAATTTTAATTTTTACTGCATTAGTCTATTAGATTTTAGATCTCATGGTAATTATTAGAAAATTAGTAGATGTACACACAGAGATGAAACGCCATGATTATTGTACGCGCGCAATGCATGATTTAGTGACGGGTCGTTAGTAAAAAAAAGTTCCATTATATTCAACAGAAAATCTAGACGCCACATTTAAAAAAAGATTTTTAGCAAGGGAAAGACTAACGGTAAGGAAATAGACGTTTGGGGCCGTACTTGATATAGAGGATCAAGAACAATGGCGCTGGGAGGTATATCCCTGTAACACTACCGCTTTCTTTGTCTGATTCAGCACCATCTCCTGGAACTCCTTGTTTTGCAGCTTTGTCTGTATCCCACCAGATGTCATCCTGTTTCATCAAGAGCGTAGTTGTTGCAACATTTTTTTTAGTCCTTTAAAAAAAATCTTTTTAAAAAATGCAAGTTTTTTTTTTTTTTTTAGAAATAACTTTGGAACAAATGCAGCTAGTGATTTGCACCATTGGAAAGCTGACGAAAAACCGGTCAAAATTTAGCGAAATTATTGTCATATCTGCGCATAAACCGCAGGTTGCTTTTTTGGACAAAAATCAAAAAAAGTGTGGCTTAAATGCGAGTCTATACGGTACTCGTTTAGGGTAAGGTTTAATTAAATTGACGTCAAAATGGGAAGCTTTAAGGTTTCAGATGCGTTCTAGTGTTTAGTCAATGTCTGCTACATTAAAACGTTTTATCTTGTGTCAAATTAACGTGGTTGCATAGAAGAACGGGCTTTGAGCAAACAGTTAGCCACACCTCAAAAACTAGACACTTGTTCAATTATGATCTGACGAAATCAAAGTGAAATTGTGGGTAGTTTGTAAGTTAGGTCAAAACACTGGGTATTTCACGGACTATAGAATTAAGGGATATTCTTAGCCAACCTTTAAAGAGGTCTATCAACACAAAACGACTGCCTTTAATACACAGATTGTGCCAATCAGCTGTTTAATATCAAGGAGGCCTTCTATAGTAAATAACCTTTCATTGGTGCACTATGTAGTTGTTGTAGAAGAACTTAAGTGTTTGCAAGCAACCTTCACGAATGTGAATTGTGTGGCACTCGCAGTTGTCGATTACCTCCTAGCCATGTAGAAACAATTTTAGCAGTTGTGATACTACTTATGCTTAAATATTGTTTGCATTAATCTAACTCGCCAATCAACTAAAGTGGCTAGCGACATTATTGCACACTTGGTTAGAGAGCCCTTGTAAATGTGCATGCAACACCGCAAACCGCTTGTTTCTAGCTAATACGGTGCCCGAGATATGACAATTTAAGCATCAGGGTTTGTTAATCAGTCGCCATTTTGGCGAGTAGCTCTAAAAACCAAGTCGCCAACTGCTGAATTTTCCTCACCGTTTTTGGCTAGTAATGACCGACATTGGTGAAGGTTCTTTACAAAATCTAGAGCAGCGTGCCATGTATGGAGTAGTATTTTGTATGGTACATAGTGTACCATAATTTTAAAAAAATCTAGGATTGCATCTATGATTTTTATATATTATGCTGTATGTATATTGAAAACTCCCCCCCCCCCCACAGCAAAGAGGGAATTGAAATGGGAATGGATTTGTACATTAAAATAGCAGAATTGATTATTTAAAAAAAAAGATATCTAACTGCCGTCACTGGTATAACTGCCTTAACGCCGTTACTACTGCACCTCTGTATTACTGATGCCTTCGTCTGATAAAACATCTACAAATCCTATTGCTTAGATTATCAACCAATCATAATTTATATATAAGGGCTCCACCGCCTGGTTGTGTAGGAAAAACGCTCTTTTCAATACTGGCATTTCGTTTTGGAGATTTTTCGTAATACGTTTTCTTCAGCTTTTCTAAAAACTCTGAGATCTTCTCCGTAGGCACGAGTGAAACTGTGCATCCTCCCCACCTACATAGAAAAAGAAAAAATACTATAGCAGGGTTCGTACGAGTCCTTGAAATCAGGAAATATCCAGGAAAAGTACTTGAAAAAAAATGTCATATTCCTGGAACACTCCTGTCATACAAAACATGAAGTTCTAGTTCCTTATGTCGGACGTTAAGTGTCAATTTATGTTAAAAAAAAAACAAATTTGCCTTCGTGTACTAAACATAAAATCGCTACGCCAAAAACAAATTTTAGTAATTGCAATGCCAGTGTTGCTTAGCAAAACAAAATCTGCTATTTCAACTTGCCACGGTGTTGATACGATTACAAAATTTAAAAGTAAGGCAATACTGGTACCGGGTTAACAAATATCGGAAATGGCTTGTTCGTACAATAATAATATGGAGTATTGTTCCCAATGCTACTAAAAATTTGGTAACTTTTAAATAAATAATCTGCTAGGTTTTAATTTGGATTTGCGATCAAATGTTTCGCTAAAAATGTCTCCCTAAACACTTAGGCCCAACATACCCATGTTCCGATAAAATGAAGAACGCTTGTGAAGAATACGAAACCTGCCGCGTTCGCAGCGTCCAATACTTGTCAGGCCTGTCACTTCATTGGGCTTTCAGTCTTTTGGCTAGATCACTTCTCACGATACTGGATAGCCGCAGTTAATGGCGATTGGAGATTCTTTAGCTCTATTCTTTATTTTCATTACCCATGATGGCCATCGACTCCAGCATTTTAGGTGTTATCCACTGATTAAGTTTGCACGGATCAGGTTCGCTTCCATTTTAAATGGTGGTGTGTAGCCATGTGGTCGACTGTGACGCTGTTTTCTTTGTCCTCCTTCCTCGTATCAGCCGTATATTGGCGCACCAGATTTTGTACACCTTACCCTGTTCCTCCTATGTAGACAATGTTGCAGTCACCACATGGTACTCTGTAAACTTCTTTTACATTCTTAATCGCACTCACAGCTCTCACTTCTGCTTTACTGTACACCTGCTGCTAGGCATTTCCTTTCCTCCTCATAAGCCTCTTCTTTATTCCTTCTGAATTTCAAAAATAAGCATCAAAGCCTTACTGCATAAGCAACCTTGGCAGCTTTTCACTCTGCCTCCCAGGTAAGTAACACCGACTCCGTAAGGTCCATGACTAGCAGTCTTGGAGGGGGGGGGCTCACGAATCTAGCTTTAGCTGCATGCAGGTGAGTCCTGGGACAAGACACGGACTTACCTTGATGCAGCTAAAGTTAAATGATATGTTTGAGGCTGGGATACCCCCCCGAAAACCTTATGTTTGTGTTGATCAAGGAAGCAGCTATTGTTAAGAAAAGATGCAATTACTGTCCCACCCCTCCCTGTATGCAATTACTGTCAGCAAATTTTCGTTATTTTCTTAGATTTTTGCCTGATTTTGATATTTCAACGCACAATCAATGAGTAAGGACCCATACTTTATGCGATTTTGCGAAATCGCAAAATTCGCAACTTGTTTAGTAATAAGAATTTTGACCCCATTTTTCAATTGGGAAGGTGTACGCCATTTGCTGAAGCTAAAACTGAAAATATGCGATCGAAAAATTTGCATTTTCCCCGCAAAATTCAAAATTTTTGCCCGAATAAATAAATGTTGACTTACTTTTCATCAAAATTTTATTAACTTTGCAGTAAAATAAGGTCTTCTGTTCGTTACTGGCAGCCGTTTTGAAGTGGAATTTAAAATTTTAAAAATGTATTCATATTGTACACCACTTATGAGGCCTATTTTCTGTTAATAATTTTGTGATTTTTTGGGGGGTTGCAAAATTCAGCAAATCTTGCAACATGATGTACTGCAAAGTTACCTTTTTCTACCGTACATTAAAAAAATTCTCGCAACAAATATCGCAAAATTTTGCTTTAAAATATCGCGGAAAGTACGGGTCCCTACTTCTCACTGATTCAAAAGCCAACACATTAGATTAAAGCATTAATTGCGAAATCACACATTTTGCAACATTTTCTCTAAAACAGTTATAAAAATTATTCTTGAACTGGAAGGTAAATAATCTCTAACTGAAGCAACACCACCCACTTAATTTTCTCAAAACTATAAAATACTACAAATTTCCAAATCTTAGTGCAAAACTGACTGCGAAAAGGCTTAGTTTGAACATGAATAACGAGCCATTACACTCGGAAATTAGTCACTGGAACAGAGTTCCGGGAGCAGTTATCACCGACGCAATGTTCAGGTAACTGCGGCGCCCAAACAATGCTATTAGTTCAAGGTTGCCTGAGATAAGCAGTCTATCATCACCAACAGCATACGTGATGCGAATTTACGGTAGAAAGTTTGGCTGCAATCATGTTGTGCACCCATATTTTCGTGCTCCGCTCCTCCATCTCTTGGTGCCAACCTTCTGGCATCGATCTGACCATTTAAAATGTTTCCTGCATTAGCAACGCTGATGTGGAGTGTACGACAGTGAAGCATGCACACACGGTTTTAAGGGGGACATCGCGTGGTTCGACTTTTTCGTTATGAATTAGAGATCGACCAAATCTACTTCTACCAAATCCATATTGGATCTGGATAGTTTACGCGACTTGCTGAATCGTATCCGGATCCTAACAGAATCCAAAATATAACCTTTGTTCAGCCCTTTGTATGTAATAGACTAAATTTTCTTTCTACCTGACAAATTGAGTACATTTTAAGACTAAGTAAACATTTTTGCAACTTGTTAATTGTTTAACTAAATACGGATGCAAAACTATTTACGTTGCCTTTTGGACTTATGTCAGACTGCCTGAGCGGGGAATCGAGCCCACGACCTTTGAAATCAAAGGCTGAGGTTCTATCGCTGAGCCAGACTGCACGGTCAGTCTGGCTCAGCAGTAGACCCACTGACATTGATTTCAAAGGTTGTGGATTCGATTCCCCGCTCAGTCAGTCTGACATATAAGTCAAAAATGCAACGTAAATAGGTTTGCACCCGTATGTAGTTAACCAATTTCGAGCTCATTGGCTTTCCGCCATGTTAATTGTTTTTTCCCCTATTATCTTCTGAACATTTATGGTAAACATTTAAAATTAGCTCCATTGGAAAGCTGGTGAAAGAAACAGTCCGAATGGGATATTGAAATGTCCAAACCTGCCAAAAATTAGCAAAGTTATGAAAAATCATTTGGGCATTAAATATTTCGCCTAATCCGAATCGATTCCATATCTTGTCAAATTCTACCACCAGTACTACCTGTTCTACTACCTGTTTTTGAAAGTGAGCGTAATGAGTAATTTCTGAGATCGAAGTGATTCAGCAGCATTTCAAAGTAATTCAAGTAAGCCTAAAAGTCTATTTTGTGAAATTCTACCATCAATTCCATCACCGCAAACTGTACCGAAATTACGCAAGATTGCATTTTCATCGCAACATAAAACATCGTAAAATCAGACCTAGTATTTAGATACGAGGTCACTTAATGAAAACCAATACATGCTCTTACATAAAAAAAAAAATCTGGTTAAACTTTTGAGGTCTCTGTGCTGAAGAAACGTTTTTTTGACTCTGCTGCCGCACCTTACATATTTCGCTTTAAAATGTTTTATTTGTTTTGTTAATTTCCAGTTTGTGGTCCTTGAATTTTCACTGGCAAGTTTTTAGACAAGTATGAACCACATTATTAGTTCATTGCTACATTCAAACAGCAGAGAATGCTGGCTGGGTGTCTGTTAGGTCGTTTAGATCCTAAACTTATAATCCTAGGTGACAGTGCAAGTGAAAGATGTTCCGAATAAGAATTCCTAAGCAGTGATTGTTTCAAGGTAAGTAGACTTTTAGCTGGATGTAAACAATTTTAACTGACAACATACCCGGCTCCAGTCAACCTTGATCCGAGGGCCCCGGCCTGAATTGCGGCTTCAACTAACTCGTCCAAGTTGGTGTGACTGCAGTCGTACAAATCCCGGCAGCTGGCGTGGCTGGAATTCATAAGGTCTCCAAGTCTTTTCAAGGAATCTGAACTTGCCTCGTCACATATCTTTTTAAACTCAACGACTCTGTTTGCTTCTGTTGAGGAAAAGAAACACACTGTTACAATTTGCATCACTTCGGAGATGTCAACTCGGTATAAAACAAATTATTCCTGTTTATAAAACTTAAGTTACATCAATACTGTATTGGTCACGAGACAATTATCGCTACTAGACGATGGGAGTGTGGAGCTCAATTTGTCCACGTTGGAGTGGAAAAGAAGAAATTTCTCTTGGGGTAGAAAGGAAGAAAGCTGCTGGTTCGTACTTGTCATTAAGTTTGATTTAATTAAATTGAAAAAAAATTACGTATGTCGGTACAAACAAGCTAACAAAAAAAAAACCATAACAAAAAAATTAATAAACCGATAAAAGCTGCACAATAGTATAGATGAGCGGCTTAGGAAATCGAGTGCTTGCCCATCAGACTAACTAAATAAGCTTTATTAACACGAGAGTTTGGTGTTTTTCAGACAAACTGTCTTTGGGTAACCGCAGTACTGCACTTAAAACATCTGCCATTGGTTACCAAACTCCGCCGTTACCTTTTCTTCTGCAGTGGCGTTCTCTTCAAGGTGTCTACGTAAGGTTCCTGCTCAAGCCTAAAGCTTCCAGCCGCCAGGTCGGTTAAAAATAAGTACAGTACAGGACAAAGGCAAGTGCTGGTAAAACAGTCAAGAACTTGAATTTGCTTAACAAACGTGATTGCAGAAAAGAAACTATAAATCGTTTAGTTGACACCCATGGTCGTGTAGATGCCCATGGCCATGTCTACTCTACGTTTCGCTAAAGTCAGAAAATACATTTTCTAGCGTTGCCGCCCAGCTTTCTCACTTCGTTCCAACAAAGCTTTATTTCCCTAAAAAATTTCAAACTTTGCAACAATTCCTTAAAAATGTGCTGCTTCTGTTTCCTGATTTAGACTATTCTGACTGCCAACATCACTGTACCATACATTTTTAATCAACTTCCAGTGAAACTCAATAGTTATCTGTCGTCATTTCTCAACATTCAGTTCTGTACGAAATACATGGGATTATCACTTTTTCTTAACTGGATATCTTCCTGCCACGAAAGCACAACCGATAAAGCTAAGTAACTTGCAGTACATTGATGGCGGTTTTCTGGGTTGAAACACGCTCATGTAGTGATTGGAATATACTAGCACTCATGCGGGCTGAACCAAAAAAAAAAAGTGCCGTTTGAACAGTTATTTGCAGGCTGCTCGCTGAAGCTCTCGCAAAACCTTTAGTGTCTTGTTATCGCCGTTTCGAGAGTTTCAGGACTTCACTGTTTTTGTGTGCAGTCATGTTGACTCTCTTCCCCCACACTGTATTTACAGTAGGTGTGCTGAAAGTGATTTATGGCAGTAGGCTAGTCATTCTCCACAAAAGTTTACATGATACAGTTAAATGCCATTGTAACCAATACCTCTTACAGCATTGTGAGGCTCTTCAGAAAAAGGGATTGTTTATAATGATAAACGTGATATGACATTCTTTTTCCAAACTCCCATGAACTAGCGTTACAAAGAGGTGCAGAACCATCTTGAAGGCTGCCCTCCATTATCACATACACTTTGTGGAGAATGAACAGCCCACATCTTTTCTGCTATCAGTTTCATTATGCAGAAAGTGATCGCATTAACTTAACAATACTGCAGTACTTCCAATTATTTTCAACAAATCTGACGTCGTACCTCTGGACTTCAAGCTTCAGCAGGACCCTCACGAATGGAGTATGGATAAAATGGAGTGGTTAGTATAAGTATAAGTATAAATATGAATCCAAACACGGCGAAAATCCATAAGGACAAAAAAAAAACCAACGAGCCCGGTCAGGAGCTTGAAGACACAAATCAGATCGAGATTTTGCCTTCGTTCAGCAAGGGTTTCCAACCCAAGCGAGCCCAGCCGATCCTCGTATTCCAAATGCCGTACACTCCAAAACATCCTCGTGAATCTCCTTTGCACCGCCTCAACGGTCCTAATGTCACCCAACATATATGGGGACCAGATAGGAAAACAATACTCCAACAGAGGTCTGACTAAGGCTTTATAAGCTGGCACCAACACCTTCGGCGACCGCGTAGAAAGTGTCCACCGTAAAAGACCAAGGGCCCGATTAGCCTTGGTCGCAACAGCAGCACACTGATTAGCCCGCTTAGCATTCGCAGAGACGACTACCCCTAAGTCCTTTTCACACTCAACCTCATTAAGGGACACTCCACCAATTTTGTAAGGAAATGCCAGCTTTCCTGGCCGCCAGCCAATACGCAGGATGTGGCATTTCGCAATATTCAACGTCATCATAGCATCTTTGGTCCACGCCACCATCCTGTCCAAATCCCTCTTTAGCTCCTCACAGTCCTCAATGATACAAATCTTACGGCCCATCTTTCCGTCATCAGCAAAAGCCAAAACACGGGAAGTGATATCATCCCATGCATTGTCGGAGAACACAACAAACAGAAGGGGGCCAAGGACGCTACCTTGGGGCACCCCACTTGTGACGGTCTTCCACGAAGAAGCTTGGCCGTTTACCACGACCCTCTGGCTGCGATCCTTCAGCCACGCCTCGACCCAATCAACAAGTGTAGCATTTACTCCAAGATCACGTAGCCTTTTACTAAGCGCAGATGGGGGACCTTATCAAAAGCCTTGGAAAAATCCAAATAAATACAGTCAACATGAGCACCACTATCAACAGCCTCCATCCAATCATCCTGGGCCAAAAGCAAATTACTAAGGCACGAGCGGCCACGCACAAAGCCATGCTGCACGTCAGATGGAACCCCCCTCCTTTTCAATTCCTCTTCCAAATGTCCACGCAGAATACGCTCCAAAATCCTGCAGATCACAGGTCAATAATTTGAAGGTTCCCTACGATTTCCTCCCTTATGAATGGCAGTAACATTGGCCATCCGCCAGTCACGTGGAACAACCCCATTACGAAGTGTCAACGCAAAAAGGTGAGTAATCGGTTTAGCAATTTCATAGGCTGCTTCCCGAAGAATGCGAGGATGAATACCATCGGGCCCAGCAGCTTTACACACATCAACACTGAGCAGCATCTTCAACACACAGAGCTCGGAAACAAAATCACTTTCAAGCGTCCTCTTCCTGTCCTGGTCTGCGTCAATCGAATGCCAAAAATCACTCAGGAAGAAAGCTTCAAGGTCATCCTCAAGAGTAAACACGGAGCAAAAATGTTCCTGAAGCACCTCAGCGGCTTCCGTGTCACCTTTCGTACGACTGCCCCTTGCAGTATCAAACTCCATAAAGGACTTGGTCTTATTCTTGACACGATTGACGTAGCTCCAATATGCTTGTGGGTTGGGGGGGGGGGGGATTGAGGCTTAATGGCGCGTCGACAACTTGGGTTGTTCTTAAGTCTTCCAGCCAGGCCTGCTTCAAAACGACGTTTGGCTCTGCGCAGAGCTTTGCATGCCTTACGCCTAGCAGACCTAAACTTTTTGTAGTTCCTCCTAGTAGGGTAGCGCCTGTAAAGACCCCACATACGTCCTTTCACCTCAATCCTTTGAAGCACTTCCCCCGACAGTCAAGGTGGCTTACGCTTACCAGCCAGAATTTTAATCTTTGGGACACAGACGTCGACAAACTCCAAAAGAGTCTCTTTAAAGCTGGACCAGTCGACCTCAACATTACCAGAAAATCTGGGAGACCAATCAAAATCAGCCAGCAGTCTTCTCAACTTATCAAAATCACCTCTGGAGTAATCCATCCTCGTAGCACTGCAGGAAGAGGGCGGATCGCAATTCAGGAATTCACCTAAAAGAACATCATGGTCTCTCTTACCAAGGGGTGGATCGTGGCGAACCTCAATAATATCACAAGAATCTTTAGTTAGCACCAGGTCCAAGAGACTCGGATTATCGTTACCCCTAGCTCTCGTTGGTTCCACAATATGTTGGCACCACAGAAGGTCCTGAATGACCTCATCATTCAGCATGGCAGTTAACTGAAACTGCCTAACAAAAGGACAGGCACACAATACTACACAGTAGAACACACAATGATGTTCTCTTTTTTTTAATAATTTAAGGCAAATTATCGGTGTTCGCCTTCATCAGAAGTCAGTCAGTCACAAGAAGAACTACGAGTCACTACATCGGTGTGCAACGTTGTTTTGAGACTCGCGCTAAGTGTGAGCACCACTGATCTATATCGCGCGCTGCACCTGGAAAGCCCACTTTGTCAAGTTTTGACGCGAAAGTTGATCGCATCCTTGGAGCATTTTTTTTGGATGTGTTCAAAAACAGCATTGATTCCCACTACCTGGACACCAAGTGACCAAACACAAGATTTCCTGAATTGATACGACCACTTTACCGATTTCTAATGCCACGAGTGATGGCATTTAAGAGTCCTCGAGTCACTCACCATCAAACACTTCGAGAGAACATACACACCTTGTGAACTTACAGCTGCCATCCAACCCAACTATGCAGAACATCGTGCAACGCCTGCTCGCTGAGCAGCTTGAGCGTATGTGGAAAGTAGGGAGGCCCGACAAATACAGAGGAGCTGCATCAACCGCCGCATTCAAGTCCTCCAAAACAAAATGTAGGAAATCCAAACTTTCGAAATGGAAACAACGTGGAAAAAGCTTGACGAACACAGACAAACAGTAGAACATCTTTACTGATCTGTCGAAAATTAGCAGATGCCGTTATGAGTGTCTCTGGTTTGAAAATTTTGCATAATTGATGAAGTATAATGATTTCGAACTTTCAAAGTAAAACTGAATTTGTTCTTCAGTGTCATTTTTGTTTTATCTTGTTAATTATTACAATTATAAAAAATTTTCTTGAGTAGGCCTAGTTGGGTTTCATGGAAGTCTTTCCCCTTTTAATAACCATAGCATATCGCTTCTTTATTTAAACATCCAAATCAAGAGTATAAACAGAATTTTGTAAGTCTTGTTTTAGTTCAGTGAGGTTTTGGTTAGTTGAGAATGCATTTTAACTAACCTGTGTACACATGAGTAGCTCTCTGGGTAAGGTAGAACTTCTCTACGTCTAAAGTGTTGGCACTAAGACTACACTCATCAAGTTCTTCAGAAGTTACTTCTAGCAAGTCACACACTTCTTTTTTGGTGTAAGGCGCTGGGTGAAATGTGTCCACTATAAGCTGGGCCATGTGTGCTAGTGGAACCATCAGTTCTTTTTGAATGTCACCTAGTTTGCGAATCTGCCTCCACTCCAAACCAGCTTTCTTAGCAAGAACCTATAAGGAAAGTTGAGGGGAAAATCGATGAATATTGATTTCAAGATATTCATGTTTGGCAAAGCTGTCCGATACCTTTAATTTGGTTCTGAAACCGATACCAACATTATCAGCTAATCCGATACCAATGGCTTAGAAAGAAGGATAAACTGGAAAATAAAATGAAAATAAAATGTCTTGGCATCACTATATCTTCATTTATAATTAAAGATGCTGAAGTTTGTTTCAAATTTGTTTGGCTTAGTAGATAATCATGGTGATTTACCCATAGGTTTATTTTGATGGCCTCGGGTTCTAGTGACATACACTAATATGGTTCTAGCCACGATCACTTCCCAAGTGACCTTAAGCCCTTTCAAAGTCCTTTTGACGTACTTACTAACAAAAGGTAAAGAAACAGTAACAAATTGCACTGTACCTTGTGCAACTGTTTTCATTACCATAAATTGTTAATTAAATGCACCCCCCCCCCCCCCAAAAAAAATGATTCAAGGTCAAAATCGTGAAATATTGATGTCAAAACCCAACCCATAAATCGTCGGTTTTCTGCTGCAAAATAACTAAAAAGTACCATACAATTAACAACGTAAACGTTTTATGCAACACGATTCGTGAACACGAACGCTTTTGTCACCATTTTCTGGTAGGACGTGTAGATCATTCACTCCACGACAGAGCATGAGCGGTTACTCTCGGTCAAACTATAAGTGAACCCTACACATGCTTCTGAAGGCAGTTTGGTGCCTCCAATGCACAGAAACCGTAAGCAACTTCAAGAGAAGCGTTCCAAAAGTGTTTGATGTAGGAAACTGATGTCACCTTTTGATGCGACTGATGGCTGCATCCAGTGTCAGTCGATAATCCATCCCGAGTCTGTCGATAATCTGTACCTTGTGCATGCTCAAAATTCCACAAAAATTAACCTCCTTTGCAGGCTATTGCAATGGTTATATCCCACAATCCCTCAGTTGCGTTCAAGGTGATGTCAGTTCCTTTGAACAGACATGAAGTATGAAAAATAGTTTACGAATGGGAACATCTGCCTTTTAATAAATATGTATAGGCAAGGAATCTATAGTAGGAATCTTCACACTCGTTTTGACATTTGGAAATGCTCTGCTCAGTCGAGTGTGCTGTGTTTTGGCAGTACCAAACCGTCTCCAGTAGCGGACGTTTTTTTTGGAAATGGTTCATGGTTGTTTTGGAAGGACTCACTTTTCCTAAAATGCGATGAGACTTATCTCTTGTCGTGTTAACACGAAACCAGAGAGTATCTTTTAACCGTTGGTTACTATTTTAACATTTTGATTTATTGGTTATGGCCGTTGCTTGGTGCGACCGCATTGAAGTTTGTAGTCACGAATATTTGTGGGACTTGAAATTAGGTTTAAGGGTGAATTATGTTGGATTTTGGAGGAGTGACATGCTAATAAACTAAATTAGTGAATAAATGAGAATAAAGTGCGTTTTTGCTAGGCCAAATCTCAAACTGCGTGAATTGACCGAATGGCATCAACACACAGGAGTTCCAGATTGTGAATCGCGCTGATGTTACCGAAGGTTTGTGTGGTTAGAAATTAGTTAAGTTTAACTGTGAATTATGTTGGATTTTGGAGGCGCGATCAAACAATAACTGTAATTTATAAATAAATGAGAACAAAGACATTGCGTTAATGCTAGATTGAAGCTATAGCACGTACGAGAATCATTGAATTTTTTTTGATAGAGAAAAACTGCCTCCCTGGATTGAAGTAAGTAAGTTCAGAAAATAGATTATTTTTGTTTTAACGTCCGTTCCCCGATTTTAGCCAAATTAACTGCATACGCTCATGGGCGCCTAATACAAGATTTGCGGTATGAAAATGGAATGGGGAAGACAAGTGAATTTTTAACATCACGGTAAAAAATACAATTACGCCGTAGAAAAAAAAAAAGCTTTATTTAAAAAGTCACCCAGTGACAATGCTTGTATATTCCTATTTATTATTTCTGTTTGAAACTAAGTAATCTAGTATCTTTGCTTTCTTTCTCTACAGGTTCTGTCATTAAAAATCGGCAATTGCTAAACTACTCAGTATTTAAACTACAACTGAACCTGATTTCTCGAAGACTATTGTGGCTCCCCTTTTTAATTAGCTAACATAAAAATTCATCAGTGAGGGTCTGATAACCAACATTTTTTTGCAGCTTGATGTAAAATGTTGGTGAGTAACCCCCCCCCCCCCCCACCACCACCACGCCAACAAAAAAAATACTGGAACTGCATCAATCTACTGGTCCCTAATTCAGAGTTCAAGAAGTATTAGCACAGAGATTGGGTAGATAGTAGCTAGCTGCACTACCGAAAACAAGCCTTGTAATCCCACTGACCTGAGCTGCCAACCGGCATTCAACCACACGAGTGTTGAAATCTGACGTTGCTGCCTTGTTAACGTCGGTACAGCTGTTTGCGATCACAAATGCTGCTTGCCCTGGAAGTTTAACATCAGTCGTCCGAAGTGGATTAAATTCAATGAGTTTAGCTGTTCCTAAAAACAAACGAATAATGTAAGTAATTCGCATTGTACAAGATCATGAGAATACTAAGGCTGCTTCGATAACAATACAAGATAGGATCAGTTGTTGCTTTTTGTAGTATCGGCAACTTTGGGTGAAATATCAATAACTCGAGAACCGTTTGGGATAACGACATGCGACAGGCATTTTGTTCAGGAAACCACAGAGTACCTCCCCTAGCTATCTTTCACTATCAATAACTCTGGAACCGTTCAAGACTACAACATGCGATTTGTGGCAATTTACTCAGGAAATCTCCGAGTACCTCCCTACCTATCTTTCAACTGTTTTGGTTACTGCTTTATAATTTTTTATTTTATTAATTATTAGATTTTTAAAGAAAACTACACCTTTTGGTAAAAAATTAAGGATTAAATTTAGGATGGTTGTACAGTATCGATATCAGAAAAAAATGTTTAACACTGTATCGGTATTGTATGGTATCAGTGCAGCCTCAAAGAAGGCCTAAAGCCGCGTAACGTAAAAATACTGCTTCTCTAGCAAAATAGTTACCAAATGGGCCTAGATTTTTCCGAAACAAAATACCTACATTTTTTGTTTCTTGCTGAAAATATATGTGAGCTGCTGGTATTTTTGTCTGGAGTACAAATAAGACCAAGTTTTGATGGATTTTTTTAATTTATGTTTTCGGAGTATCCAAGCCTTTAGTCAACTTACATACCATAGGCTATACAGGTAGCATTCACACACTTCATCAACAACGATTTTCCATACTTTTCGAATAAGTATTTTTTCCCCTCTCCAAAACTTTAGTAGACTTTTTATTGCCACGGGAATTAAAGGAAAAAAGTTTCTCTGGCGAAACATGTCCCCAAGAATCTAGCCACGGTTTTTTTTTTTTATTGAAAATGGTCAGACGAGATGGGGAACTTTTACGCTTTGTGCGCATAAACACCCAACAAGTCCTTTGTGGTCGATACAAAGTCACACTCTACTAAGAAACTTCCAGTAGTATATTTTCTAACGTATAAAAATTATATAAAATGTCGAGTACAAGTCGCATAGTTGTACAAGAAAAGGATAAACGGGAGCTACCAGTCCAACAACCCATCATTCTAGAAGACTTACATGGCAATGAGCACGAACTTTTTTATAATCTGTCAGGCATAAACATTACTTGCTTCCATTGCACCGAGTTTTCACTCTCCAGTGTGAAACGCATCCTACATTTCTGTCAAACCTACCAAAGCAAAGCAACCTATGTGGGGAAGTCGACACCTGCTCCAAGGGGCAGTTAGTATGCAGCGTTGCAGATGCCTTGCTCATTTTACATTTAAACAAAACTAAAAATAAAATGAAGTTGTTTACGACTTTTATCTATTAACAACTGTGACCACTTTGCACAATACCAAAATTCAAGGTTTTATTAACAGCTTTGCTAGATTTCAAAAACTTTCCACGTTTACGACAGCCCTGTACAAGATAACGCTATACAGGGTTTAAGGGGTAAGTATATGGTCACCTGAACCCTAGTCAACATAGAAGATACTGAGATACTGTTACGTTCGGCTCTACTAAGTATTACTTAACGGCAGGCTCTAAAAGTCATCTGTTAACGCAAAGATAGGAGAAAGGAAAAGTCATAACACGGAAAAATCCATGCGGTGTTTTACTTTGAAAGGTGGAATCATCAGTCACATTCTTCACACTAAATACGCTCATTTTTCAAAACACAAATACTAACAGGATCTGTGAATTTTCGACAAACCACAAGAGGTGAAATACACTGTCTTCATGCTTCACTTCAAGATTTTTATGATCTTTTATTTACACTGTGAGCCTATGCACGTTTTGAATTAGGCGGTGGTTGCCGTAGCCCTCCGTATTTATTAGGATTTGTGTTCCATTTGTGCGTGAGCCGCTCAGAGAGGTCATATCAGGTTCTTAGTCCTAAATGACCTCTCTTGAGCGGCTCGCGTGCGAATCCTGATAAATACAGAGGGCTACAGCAAACAGCGCCGAATTCAAATCACGCACAGCACAATAAAAATAAAAGATCATCAGAATCCTAGAAGTTAAGCCTGAAGAAAACAAACTGACTGTATTCCACCCGTCTGTGGTTTGTCGAAAATTCGCACATGCTGTTTAGTATCTCTATTTTGAAAAATGAGCGTGTTTAGTGTGAGGAGTGTGACTGTTAAAGTCATAACAATAATAAACAAATAAAATGGGGGAAAAAGGTGTAAAAACAAAGTCAAAACTCTGCAATCTGACTAATATTAATTATATTAATTATAACCTTTGCTAAGCAGTAAACAAGATAGATTAACTGAAATCGTACAGAAAAAAATAAAAATAACCTACAGAAATGAAAAAAAAATTGGGTTTCAACAATACAAAATGGCAAACGTATAACTAGACTTCTATAAGTAAACTTCTCGCAGTTGCTCCACTTTACACAAGCTTGACTGTGTATGTGTTTTGTCAGAAAGGTACTTCAATCATCTACCCTACTGATAACAACACAACATAAAAATCCCGCTCGCAAGCAAAAAAAAGTAAACAAGATACGCTAAAGAGGTCAAGTTTACTCAAGGCTAGTGAATGTTTACAGAAATCGGATGCAGGTGTGCAAAACATAATTCTAGTGGCAGAGGCGCAGCACAGCCTACAAACTTGTCTGAAGTAAAAACCCCTGGGGGCGGGGGGGGGGGGGGGGCGAGAGAGAGAATTGTGGCTTAAAGGCGCTGAAGTAAATGATCTGATGGTTAGAGTGACTTTGGGAAAGTTCCTACCACACGTCCTGGTCGTGGTAGCGTGAGAGAGTAAAAAATTCCTTCAGAAGCTACGGGATGTATTTTGGCCTATTCTACACAATATGCCTTCTAATCCATACGTATCTTCTTGTACCGAATTCATTTCAGCTAACAATTAATACATGGCCACTTCAATGCACTTCGGAGGGATGCACATCGTGTCCCTGTCGCTTTCGTTGGTCTTATAAACCCATGTTCCTGTGCTTTCTCTGATGTGGCGTCACCAAACTAAGACTATTTCATTACCTGGCGTGGAATTACGTAGCAGCACTTTGTCTGTACTCATGCGCACTGAACGTTGGTGCATACCTAGGAAAGACGGTGGAGACACGTACATACTCCAAGTACCGTACTGCCTCGTGTATAAGCTGCACTTTTTTTAATTTTTTGGTCAAAAAATAAACTGTGGTTTGATTTAAAAGCCGACTGGCTCGTTTACTCTGGATTGAGAGAATGCGATAATAGAACTTACGCAGTGTGAATACAAAACCTGCGGCTTATATGCAGACGTTTGAACAGTTTTTTCCATCAGCTTCCATTGGCGAAAACAACTAGTCACTAGCACCAACCGTTCTGAAGTTATTTATTAAACAAAACATTAATAACTTTCATTTTTAAACAAACATGGTCACGGACTCCAAATGGATAGAAGAAATTGCTGCTCACTGGTTATTTTAAGGGGAAAAGTGCTTTTCTGTGATTAATTAATATTAATATTTTTTCGTAAGACCATGCAAAGTTAATTGTTCGGTTTACAGGCATGTGCGGGTGACTTATCACAGGTGAAAGTATTTTATCTGAATCTCGATTTGGAAATGTTGATACCTTAAATATCAACATTTTATCATAAATATCAAATATTTTGTACAGAAAATGTGTGGTTGGCACACACTTTTTGTTGATAAGATCGGTTTTCTATGTGAGGCTTATCTGTGAGCGCGGCTTCTATGAGAGACAATACAGTACTTTATCTCGGTGCTAGTCTGAGTTTTAGGCAGATAATTCTAAAAACCAGGCATTTAATTCAGTTCTGAAGATCACAATTCGGGCGAGTGAAATATTACATTAGTTCATTTTCTGTATTTTCTGCTGCTCCACTTATATAATTTCGGCCCAGTTCTATATGTTGAATTTTAGGTCCCAACACTAAAATATTTGGTAAGGATTTTGTCTTTGAACTCATTTCTTTCATACACCCAAGCTACCCTAGTCAGTAAATGCGAACTGAAATCAGAACAAAATTGTAAATATTATCGTGACCCTAACAGAAAAACACACACGAACAAACTGACGTAAGATCCAAATTCAGGGGAATATGTAGAATTCACTTCGCTCGGCTAGTAACTGGAAGTGACTAGGCAAACTACAAAGAATCGCGCACGTTTCCTAACTGGATTTTAAACTGACCTAATTTTGTACATGTAGGTTTGAAGCAGGGTGGGGTGCATCCACTACAGCATCCACTACAGCCCATATGGAGAACAGCTAGAAGAGGGTTCGGTGTGACCAGGCGAAAATCGCATTTGTTGACAAAAGCACTTTTTTTTATTTTGTAAACACCAGTATACATGAAACGTTTTCTGAACACATTCCTAACATGCGTCTTCCAGCAGACACGTACACACAGTTAATGTCCTTACTCGCTATCATACTTAAAAAAAAGTGTTACGAAACGTACAAAGTTTTGGGGTGCTTAGATTAGTAGCTCTTCCCTGTTAACTGTTTTTTCCCCTTTAAACCCATTCCACAATGGTACAAATGCCAGGGCCAGGATTCGACCCGGCGGGACTTCAATGAACCTGAACTGAAAACTGCGTTTTTAAGTCTCGGTCAAACTCAATAGTTGACTCTGACCCCGTTTTGTAGTATGGTACGAAACGGGGCTTACGCCCGCACTATAGTAGTACAACGTATCAACATTGCCAACGCTGACAGATAATAACGAGATAGAAAGGAGGAGGAAGGGACACGAAAAGGACAGGTGAAAGGAATAACGGAAGGGTCGTGAATATTGGTATAAGAGAAAAATGAATTAAAGCCTGAACTTTGGCTCAGACCTTCAAGCACCAGTGTGGAAGTCTGAAGGGTTCTGACCGCGAAACTATAATTTTTTGTGGGCTTAAATCGGGACGCAAACTCCAACTGCAGTGACACGATACATGCGGAAGGAAGTAAGGCTAAAGATTAAATCATTTTATTTAGGCATGCATTTGTTTGTTTCATAATTATGACTAGTTAAAAACAAATCTTACCTACCCTGTTCAGCTAAAAAAGATATTGCTTGATCCATTCCTCCACCTTCTGTACCAATATAGTGTTCACTATGAGCACATAATGCTGCCAACTCTTTTCTTCCCATAGTCAGCCTGTTGAAGAAATGTATCGGTCATTAGGCTACATTACAATCGATACGCTGTAGATTTCTACGTTACACGTAACACATTCCTACCAAATAATTTTCTCCTGCAATATAGTGTAATTTGTGCTGATTTTTAAACCACCATCTTTTTTTACTACAGGTACTTTCCAATCCCATGATGTACTACTATTACGCAACCCTCTCGAATGTCAATCCAGTAGCAGTCGCCAATTGGCCAGTAGACCTTAGGAAGCACTCACCATTTCATAATTTCTACATGCCACATACCAAATACATTTTTTGCACGATGTGTGGTTTTTTCCATTTATGCATTTATAAGTGTACAATTTTCTTCAACACTAGTATTAAATTATTAATGCAGAAAAAGCTGTTATATAGCCATTACAAATCTCAGCATAACGCCGCAAATCGTTCGTCTCTAACTTATATGGTTCCCTAGACATCGCTCTTTGAGCAGCATTCTCGTTTGCTAGTCGCCGTTTTGGCGAGGTTAAATTCTAAGTCGCCAATTGTTGATTTGCAGTCGCCAAACGGCAAGTGGCGACCGACATTGGAGAGGGTTGCTACTATGTACTACTACAGTTTAATAAAGAACACATTTATTAAACTAATTATTCTTTGCTACAAGTTCTCAAGCCCAAAATGACCATACTTTTCTTTGTTTGGCATCGAACGTTGAATACCGATCAAAGTTTATGGGGTAAGTCGGTCATCGAAGCATCAGATTTAGGCAACAGATGTTTAAAAAATTGGAAATACATATTTACTGTCAAACCCTGATCACCTGAACTAAGTAGCGTTCGGATAATTGAATTTACGAGTACGATAAAGAAATCAAACTTTTATATGGATGGAATTTTGTGTTTGGGAACGATGCTTAAGCTGTGAGAATATTACAGACAATTTTTGAATCAAACTGCTTCCAGAAAAGGAGATAGCACAAACCTGATTTTTCATTCTTGTCTGAAAACTGTCAAATTTGTGGAATTTTGTCGAGAAAAGGTGTTTGGACAACGAAGTTTTTGAGAAGGGCGAAGCGAATATGGTTTCAGCAAGCAAAATAGCCCAAAAAAAGGACAAAACAGTCTGTCTAGAGATCTTTGTGGGTGAGAGCTAATTGATGTCAGAGGTTTTCGGGCAATCAGGATAAATAATTGAGGTTTTCGGATAACCAAGGTTTTTGGGTAATCGGGGTTTAGATAATCGAAGTTTTCGGATAACTCTTCCGAAGTGTATGGTATCCATAATGGAAAATTGTCTAATAAATTTGGGGTCTAGGGGAGTGCTGTAAGCTCTGGGTCTGGGAGCCGAGCCACGAAAGATGAATCATTTTATTATTTTTACAGACTATTTCTGACTTCCCGAGTTTAAAAGTTTGCAACGTATTGTCGAGCATATGTGCATCTTATTTAATTTGACGAAATGCCGACAAATCAATGGCTAGTAGGTTAGTGTAAAAAAAATGACGCGTCTTTCTTTTGTTCCTTGTCGGATGACGGCCATTTCCTAGAAACCAGGATACGGTAGATTTTGCATGTACAAATCTGGGTTTGGATAACCGAGGCTCTGCTGTATTCTCCATTTTGATAATTGTGCTAATATGTAGTCATTTTCCAGACACTAAATTCTTGACCTACATAAATTTCAGGTTTTATCTGTGAAACCCTAAAGCCATGAAGAAAATAAAAGTTGGCATTTGTGCATTATTTGTAAACCAAAATATTTTACCTGGGACAAGGTTTTTATTTAGGTTTAAAAATAACTGCAATAACTAGAAATTAGTCGGAAGCGAATGGTGTACTACTTCATGTAGTGATAGCACACTTTTGAACAGCATTTGTCAATCAGAATTTAAAGCTAGCTTAACAAGAAATCTTCATCTGTTATAGGAATCGTTCAAACTTGAGTTTTTGTATGACACTCATTTAAATTTAGCTTAAAGCCAGCCTGGCCTGAGAACCTGAGTCGCGTCGTAGTCGTCTGCTATTTCCACAACGATCAATGCACGTCGGACATAATGCAAATCTCTTCAATAAGCTTCTTGTGGTGGCCTGATGAAGACAGGCGGACTATATTTTTTTCCATCTTTAGTCAAGCAGCCTGTCGAAGATTCACAAATTGGTAGGATTTGTTTATTTTGAATTTGAGGGTGAATTTGTCTCTTGGAACCAATATATTTTTTCTTTGTTGCCTAATTTTAATTTTTGCCTTGAGAAGTAAATTTACTTTGTTAATTAAACATTAGACCACTGGACATTTAGAATCAGATATCAACATGCTTTTCAATATTGAAATCTGCATCACAATCAACAATTACACATTGGTACACCCATTGCAGTAATCTACTAAAAGTATATAGGAACTAATCACCCATTAGCATGCAAAGTGGCTAAAGCTGCGGCACAAACCAAGGCACTGGAGCTGGACAGGCCGGCACTCGGCGGAATCGTTCCTTCCACACACATCTTAATACCACATGGTTTCTGAAGTTTGAAGTGCTCTGCAATACCCAGGAAGCCGCACAAAACATAATTATACCACTTCGGCTGCGATATGTCCACTTCTACATTGGTACTGGAGCATTTGAAGTCTTCATAGGTGGGATCTGCGCTACATATTTCCAATTCCGTGGAATCGTTTGGAGAGAACGCTATTAGCACGTCTTGCTCCAAGGCCATAGGCAAGACTGCATAACCACAATAATCGATATGTTCGCCTATTAGGTTAACTCTTCCGGGTGCCCTCGTTACAAACAAGGGAGAACTTTTGTATTTTCTTCTAAATGCTTCTTTTAGCTCGAGGATGTTTTTATTACATGGCCCATCTGGAATTAGTGGGACGAAAGCATTGTCGCCGCAGTTTGTCATATTTAAGCTTTATATCTGAAAAGGAATAAAATAAATGTATTAAATTAGATTTTGTCACTCACAGTTAACAGTTTGATTTACAAACAAATGAGACTATGCCTTAAATTTAATATGGATAAAAATTTCAACGAGATCTTGAATTTTCTAGAACCAAATACTACGTTTCTTCAATACATACAATGGGTTTTCTTTTTTTCTTGGTAAAAAAAAACTAATGCAAGTAGTTAGTGGGAAAGGGCAGTTAGAATACATTCTTTGAGGCAGAAGGACTTTCCGCGTAGTTGGCGATAGTGTTGAGCGATACCCGAAATTTGTGTGACGGTGCCGGTATTTGCGTAGGTACCGCGGTACTCGGTATTTAACAGTTCTTAAAATTTGGCGGTACTTCCTACGGTACTTGGCGGTACTTCCTGTACCAACTGTATTTTTTTTAAGTAGCCTAATGAGACTAATTAAGTTTGGAAATGGAATCATCAATGTCATTTACTAGCCCCTCCCCCCCCCCCCCCTCCAAAAACACACATAAAAAATAATCACCAAGTAGGCCACTGAACTTTGAACTCAGTTTTATTTTTCTGTTGGTTCTTAACGTACCTTAGCACCCTGGTACTCGGTTTTCTCCAGTACTCACAAATGAGGCGGTGTCTGATATTATAGTGCTATGGTGCCAACACCTAATTTTTAAATAATAACAAAAATTTTTATTGAAAAATGTGATTTGTTGATATAGTTTTAATGGAAAATAGTTATTGATTTCCCCCATTCCTCGATTTAAGCTTAATGCATGTTTGACAAC